>JAECUM010084533.1:0-11512 GCA_016617855.1 Megalonaias nervosa | reverse complement strand
TTTGTGAGTTCGTATGCGTTTTTGTATGTATTTGTGTCTTTTACGTTGTATGTTAGCCTGTGCGTACACGTACGCATACTCATCTGTCTGAGCGTGTGAGAAAAAAGAGTATTGAAGCTGATGTAAAGAATAACAAATTGCAAGTAGCAACCCCCCCCCAAAAAAAGAATTCAAGTGCAGATACTTTATGAATTTATTCAGTCCAAAACGAGGTGCAACAACTGACTTAATTCTGTAAATGTTTAAGTAACCCCTGAGAAAGAAGTCTTCACGACTACCAGCCTCGACATGGTCTCCATATGTCAAGTATCTTGTCACCAGAATGGACGTAGTATAAAGGGTGCATCATGGCTGTATCACATGACTGAAAGACAGACAATTTTATATCATTTGTTTTTCAATAGATGTCACTTCTTTAAGGAAACGCTATTTATGCATTGCATTATGGGATTGAAAGGATGGAGATGCATGCACCAGTGGTGACTCAGCTGAGTCCGTAAGTGATAATATAAAGTAAAGAGATCATCCCATTTGCAAAAGTCGAACTGAAGAGACCAATGTCCGAATTGTATATATGTTCGAATGTTTAAGTTATATTTCATTTTATTGTTTGTAGTCGGTAAAAAAAACTCCAACGAGCTAATGTTTCTTATTATGGAAGCAAAATAATTATCCGGGTCTTTAAAATCCACACCAAGTCATTAATATTTTGGTATAAACGTACGCATCTTTAAAGGAAATTCGTGATATACGTTAGTAATTGTGCAAATATGTGTATAAATAATTAGTCTACTGGAATTGTTACATGTAGTGGACCAATACTATATTAAATAATTCGGTATAAGCATATCATACAGTAATCAAGAATGAAATTTAATAAGACTGAGTATAACAGCTCTTTGTACACCAACACTCACACCTCATTCTCATTCTTAAAATAAGCAACGTTTATGAACTGCCATCGCTCTCAGCTACCCGTCCCCACTGTGTTTACATCGGTGACGTCACTATGCAGTAGGCCAATAGGACGACATCGCCATTTTGCTCTATGTATGAAAAATGGTCGGTTTCATTTTAAGTGAAATGGTGAGCGCGGTTTCTTGATTCCAAAGTTTTCATTGAGTAAATATCATCAACGCATTTAACATCAGATCTGTAATTTTTCAAAAAATTACATTTTTTTGCAATAAAATATGACATTATAATAAAATGGTCTTGCGAATTTATGTTCGGGATTTTATTTTGATTTGAGCTTGAAGAACTAATTTTGATGGCGCAGACCATATGTACACGTTCCCATCTCTTTCTTTAGTGGAAAGCGTTGCGAGAGACAAGTGCTAGGAGAAATATAATTATTTTATATTTTCTTGCTATAATTCATGTTGATGGGTAGGATTTATGCATTTTGTACTTGATTTGTGCTTTTTCTAGATTATCGTTCTCAGTAAAATTTTACATTCTATAATACTGTTTTGATTAGATATCGTTTAACTTTCGAGCAACAGTCGTATTTGTTTCCTCGCTGCCACAATGCTATAATCTATGCATTTCTATATATTGTAAATGTTGAGAATAGTTTCAAAATATTGTTACGCTATGTTAGGGATTTTACTGTGAATAGATTTCTTATCTAAGCACAGGTATATTTATATCTTACCAGTGCGTAACAGTTATCTATAGCAAATTACACGGTTCATTGAAGTTTCAGCTAATCAGGAATAGTCATGCTAATTTTAAACCGAACAGATTCAGAACCATGTCTGACCTAGTTCCACGTTACTGTGGTTTAAGGGTCGCACTCCATGAACAAACGGTTAGTCGTACATATGCCTTCCGTCTGTTTGCGATTATGGCTCCCTGAGAATTCGCCAGTGTGGGGACTGCTATATATTGTCCTCATATAAATAGCATCCATCTGACGTGGTCAAAATGGGACATTTTCCACAACCTATTATTTGAATAGGACATTTTCTGTAAAGCTTTACTTGAATAGGAAAATTACTGCAACCCATTATTTGAATAGTACAATTTTTTGCAACCTATTATTTCAATAGGACAATTACTATAGCCTGTTATTTGAACAGGACAATTACCGCAGCCTGTTGTTTGAATAGGACAATTACTGAAAACTGTTATCTAAATAGGACAATTACTGCAACATGTTCTTTGATTAGGACAATTACTGCAGCCTGTTATTTGAATAGAAAAATGACTGCACACTGCTATTTGAATCTGATAATTACATTAGCCAGTTATTTGAATAGGACAATTGCTGCAGCCTATTACTTGAATAGGACATTTATTGCCGCCGATTATTTGATTAGGAAAATTACTGCGGCCTGTTATTGGAATAGGAAAAATACTTCATCCTATTATTTGAATAGGATAATTACAATAGCCTGTTATTACAATAGGTTGAATATGACAATTACTGTAACCTATTATTTGAATAGGATAATTACTGCAGCCTGTTATTTGAATAGGACAATTACTGCAACCTATTATTTGAATAGGACGATTACCGTCCATCTGAAGGAATATTCATCTCTTTAGATGAAACGGAATACTTGCTTTTCTGTCTGATTAAAAATCGTCTGATTCTATTTAAAATCAGTAATTTCTTCTTCAAAGAAAGTGTTTACTAAAGTCGTATATTTAGTTCCAATACGGAAACATTTGGATTATCAGTGATAGTATAATCTGATCATAATCATTCAGTATAATTTGGTTTAACATTATAGAGGGTGTTGGAGAACAGCCATAATGTCACAGTTTTATGTTGTTCCCTACTGCGCTTTTCGTTGTAAATAAATTTGTTTGTTTTACATCTGGTATTTGTCCCTCGCTAATCCATGCCGTCTGGGTCCATCCATATGACAAACATTTAGGTTCTACACCCCTTACTTGGAAAAGAGAAAATGATCCATAGCAAGTTCAATGATAATCACAAATAGTGGTTTACATCTGATTCTATTAAGAGACCGACCATTTAATGTTTGGGGCGGGATAAACGGTGGAGGGATTGGGGTTGAGCCTTCAAATAGCTTGAACATTTGCTATTGCTCTGATTAATAGAAAAACATTATCTTGCGGTAAAAAAGAACAACCCACCCAACCCCAACCCCCCCCAAAAATACCCCCCCCCCCCACAAAAAAACAAAAATCAAACAAACAAAACCATATCCCCTACCCGGCCCAGAAAATTAAATGGCCGGTCCTTAATTCATAGGTCATTCAGAAATTATCTTTTAATGTGTCAACATTTGTGATATTTTATGGACCAACTGTAATTAAAAAAGCAAACAAGCTTAATGTTAGATAACGTCTTTATTTCTTGTGTGGATTATACTCCCTATATAATAAAGACATGAAAGGACAGCCACCATCTTTACTTCCCTACTATACGGTGGAATTATCACAGTACACCATGCTCACTTACAGTGTTGCTTTCACATTTATCTGGGGTAAATAAATCGAGTATACTTCAAGTGAATAGCTAATGCAATAAATGAAACAATTTCATCAGCTTGATTACAAAATTCTGCCGAGAAGAGGATGCATTATATTAGAGGTTAAGTGCCTAATTGGCACGAAATGGTATAACCCCTTGCTTTGGTCAAAATCATGCACTATTCCAGTTACTATTTTAAGGTGCATTTTTAAACCTTGGGGGTACTGAGTACCGTGCAATGCTGTCAGAGCACTGACGGCTGTAAGTTCCGCCCCTCTTTACGTGTTCTCGGGTAACACATCCTTTTGACCGTGGCGTCTTCAAAACATGCTGATGAAATAGTTTAATACATGGTACAAGTTCTTAAAATGAATTATACCAGTTAGATTTGTCCCAGAAAATTGAGAAAGCAACACTCTGCAACTCTGTAATGGAGAATTTACTGGCTCGACGCTATAGTTGGGAAATAAAGATGGCAGCTGTCCGTTCTTGTCTTTAGTTTACAGAGAGTCAGGACCGTCCTAAAGGGCGGGCATTATGGTTAACCGATCTGAGCGCCAAGCTGGGAGAGGGGGTGCGCAATTTTCCGGAGCTTGTGGTATTTTTATTCGGAGAAGGGGTGGGAGCACCAAAGGCGACGCTCGCCCAGGGTGCCGTTTCTTCCAGTGCAAACTTGCTACGGTCCTGCAGCGTATACAAAATCAAGCCATCAAAAAAGACATGACCTAACGTTAAATTCCCGGTGCATATTTAGTTAATTTTTGTTTAAGTTTGTGGAAGCTAGGCCCTTATGTTGTATCAAGTGTAAGCAAATAGCCCCCCTCCTGACTGTATGTAATGAGATAAGAAATTCTGGTCAATGCATAAAAAATAAGAATGGAGGAAAGAGTTTATACGACGAATACATGTAAAAATCGAAACTTATCGACATGACAATCATTATTAAATACTAAATTATGGAATATACTTGTTTCATTTCAATTACAGAAGCAGATGATCTTCTTTGATGCCGGAATTGTCGCTAGGGATAATACGAAACCAGATGAAGGAGAGAATTATCATCTTCGTTTTTATCATTGACATTCAAAAATGAATACACACCGGTCACTCTTTTGATCCAGACAATTCAGCTGCTATTGTAATTGAAACGACCAGATCTCCCTAAACCTCCAGATATGTTTAAACTTGAATGCGTAAGGCAACAATACGAAAGATTATGCCTCCATAACTGGATTATTTTAAAAACAAAAAAGTAATGGTACGAAAACAAAGGTGCAGGTCTAAACTTACATGCCATGGAATGAGAAACAGGAGTTTTCCATACGGGTACATGTCGAAGTCGAGAGTGCCCTCTATAGGCTGAACCTTTCCGTGCTCTTGTGTCATCCCAAACAGCCTGAACAGGAGGAATTTGCATTCATTTGAATGTGAAATTTATGGAAAACAAAGAAGTGTTTTTTTTTTTTTTTTTTTTTGTTTTTTTTTTAATTGGAAGTAACAATATAAGGCCGAGGATAAAAATTTGATTAGTTGAACGTAACATAGGACCTAAGTCGTCGGTTAAAATGCTTTGTTACAGTCTCAGTTGAATGCGAACAATCTCACAATTGTATTAAACTTGTCGATAAGTTTGTCCTATAATCTGCAATAATGAGAAAAATATCAAAACCAGGTGGCAATTTGATGGCTATATGATGCTAATGTCAAAGGAACATTCATACCTGATACACTCAGTTAAATACAATCGTAAATACGTTCCAAAAAATACGAAAAGAAAATAAGCGCTGATATTTTTTTTCTGTAGAAAATAAACACATATACTATTATTTTCAAATGATGATTGGTAGGAAACTGTCTTGAAACTTATGCTTTGATCAATGATAGTTGTACACAATGGCATCGTGGCCACTTGGGGAGTGGAGTCATGGCCTCAGCGCTCTTAGCGGCGCGGGCGCCAAATAGCACGTGACTCTGTCTGCTAATACACGTGTCCTATTTGCTTTATACCTGCCACCGTCCCACTGATTTTACAAGACAGACAGCAACTCAAAAACACCTGAAATGTATAGAGCAATGATAATGCAATTGTGTAAGAGTTAAGGACCTCGCCACGCTAGCTTAAATGTAATAATCTGCTTTAAAAGTGACGCATAAACAGCCCCAGTTTTACTTTGCGTGGAAAATAATCCTAGTCTAACCTAAGATTTGGGTGACCTTTGAATAGAGATATTCCTGTGGGTTGGTAACTCATCCTCTGTATTCCGTCGTAACTGATGGCAGAAAACCCAGCGTCCACTATCATCATATTCATGTCCGGCCTATGACTGACCACCCGCGTGGCTACTTTGAAACCCACATCTTCCTCCTGGACAGTCCCAATCGTCATCTGCATAAAGTCTAAATGCGTGTGGAGTTAGAGTCTTATGTTTGGCTTTTATAAATATACACGTTCGACTTAACTGAATAGTGGAATTTGCTGTCTGGATAATTTGATGTTAACAATGTTCTAAATAAAATAAACACCTGGAAGCAGTGGCGCCATTAGGGTTAGTGTCACCCAGTGCGGTAACTCATGGTGTCACCCACATGGACCTCCTTCCTGCACAAAAGTTCAAAACTTTTATAGACAGTCATTTTGGTGTCACCCCCTCTAATGGTGTCACCAAGTGCGGTCCGCACCCCCGGCACGCCCCCCCCCCAGTGACGCCACTGCCTGGAAGTAATTTATATAATAAGGGCCTAAAAAGCGGAGAGATTTGGCAATCATGGTCGCCCACTCTATTTTTTAAAAAGAAAAAAGTCCTATAACTAAGGATGGTAGGTTCACAACTAGGAATATTATTAGCGGAATTAAATCTGCCACCAAAAAATGCAAAGTCTTTTATCTCCTTTTATAGCATATCTTTTCATTTCTGGCTTCAATATACCTGGTGAAATAATGTTTTACAACCTGGTGAAAAACATACTACCTGTTGAAAAGACGTCCTTCTATCTGGCAAAAAAGACTTCTGCACTGCCTGGTGAAAGGAAATTCTGTTATTTTGTGAAAAAAAACCCCTTTCTACTAGCTGGTAAGAGACGTTCTGCCACTAGTAAAAATCTGTTTTACCCGACAAAAAGACGTTCCGCCATTAAGTATTATCCCACACCAGACACGGGTTTGTAAAACACAACTCCATTTTAGACAGATTTGAAATTTCTTGGGCAGATTTTGAGAATAAATCCATACCAACCCCTATATAGTAATCCCCCCCCCGCACCCCACTCCAAATACACACCAAGTTACTGATCAGTAGTCATCCCACTAAATATGTCATTCCAATGTCTTGAATAAAAGGTAAACGGACTCTGCACTATTTCCAGTGCAAAAGCATACTTATTGTTTACCCAGTCCTTTTCAGAGGACCTGTTGTGCGCGTTGAACAATTGGTGCAAAAATAACTTCACAAAATTAATAATTTTTTTACCACCAACACCACGGAAAGGTCAACAGTAATTTGATTTTGTTCAAAATATCATCTAACCACACCATGAACAATGTGCTACTATTATTCAGCCACTTTGAAATTATATTTAAAGTTTGAACTAGTGGCCATTGTCGATTATTTTGTATGAGTGTGGAGATCGCCGTCTCTTTTTCATTTCGTTTGGGTGCTAAATATTTAGTTGCAGCCATGTGTCGTCGCTCACTGCGGGGTGGTGTGAGATTTGAATAATGACAAAACATGCATAAAATATGAACAATTATTTTTTCCTTCTTTCTTGAACGTTTGAGAAAGGTAAAGGAGCTCCTAACGTGTTATATTTGTTTACTCTTACCATAAAATATATAATTTCCCGGATGGAACTCCGTCAGGCCGGACATAGAGTCGATGGGATTGGTACAAGATGGTGTCGACCCACAACCACAAGACTTACAGTGTATTCCTTCCTTTCGGAGCCTAAAGAGAGATGCACATGGAGGACACTTGAATTTATTTGACTTTGATACAATTAATGAAGGAAACAATCCCAAACAAACATGTTGCCATTGAAAGTGAAACAATTTAGATTTGATTCAAATGTTAGTTACTTAGTTGGTTTTCAACTTATATTGGTGTTTTTAGTTGAAGAAAATAGATTACTGGACATTTTAAAAATGCTATAAAAAGATGGACTCAACATGCTGAGCATGATTCGGTTCAGGTTCTAGCCGAGTCAATTTCCCCCTCCTGTTGCCAACCCCCTCGTTTTCTTCTCACACAAAAGATAATGCATTTATCTACAATTATTACAGTATGCTTTGCTTATATTTTGCTCCTGTATAAGATATAAGCGGCTGTTAATATAAGCAAATGTACATTCAGTCACCTCTCTTTCAGAAACAACAGTCTCTCTGTGGTGTTTTCTTGGATCTCCTGTCGGAGCCCCTCGTTTCGAGCATAGGATGTATATGAGTCCCCACAGTGTGTGTACAGTCCCTGAAAGACAATGTTCTCTGCCGTGGCGGCCATTTTGGCTAAATGGACTGCTTCATCTGAGCTCCATTTAATGCCACCTACAATGTGGAAACTTAAAAGCGATAAAAAAATAGCTACCACAGCATTTCTATTACATGATATTTCCGACTAAATTTGAATCAAAACACTTCTAAGTCTTTATTCTGACGAGAACGAATCTTCGAAGATAAACATGAAAAGGATAGCATCACCCAAGACAGCTCTAAAACAGCTGGGAATCATGTTAACTCCAGTATTATAACCTTCATGATGTGTCCGTTCAGGATAATTTTCTTCGGTAATAGTAAATTTGAAGAACTACTGAACAAAAGATGGAGGCTTACTTCTACCATTTCCACAGTCCAGTTCTAAGAAAACAGACCACTTTTTTCCCGGATCGAGGGGTGAGGATTTGATTGCTTCCAGAGCATTCAGATTGTCAAACATCAAATGGAACATATCGAGGCGATTGGCAAGTTTTGCGCATCTGGTGATAATAATAATAATAATAATAATAATCATCATCATCATCATCATCATTATCATCTAGTGCTTCTTCTAAGTATCATTCAATTAAGCACGATAAAAATAAATATCATTGATAATGATTTCATGAAATTCATATAATCATTATAAATGCATCATCTTCACAAGTTTCATAGCAATTTCAACATATACGAGTACACGTACTTGACTCTCTCTCTTTATATATATATATATATATATATATATATATATATATATATATATATATATATATATATATATATATATTCATTCAGATAGTAAAACATTTTCTGACAAAGATCATGGGTACCTGTAATATGAAATTTCAACGTCCGAATTGTCCAGCACAACCACAGCTAGATTATAATAATAGACAAATTGTTCTACAATGACTTAAAACAAAAATAAAATAATTGCAATAAAAATTTCGGATCAACGTTTCAGTCAGTTTATTGTTATCAAACTGCGTCAATCTGATTCAATCAGATCTATCCAGGCCCAACGTAGACATTCCGAAATATAAAGACAGTGTCTACGACAGATTTGAAAAAGAACATATTTTTAAAAAAATATAAAGCCAGTGTCTACCCCAGATGCGATAAAAGAACAGATTTACAAAATATAAAGCCACTGTCTACGACAGATGTGATAAAGAATGGACTGGCTAAATATAAAGACAGTATTTATGACAGATGTGACAAATGTAATAAAAACATATTTGGAAATTATACAGGTAGTGTCTACGACAGATGTAATAAAGACTAGATTTACGAAGTATTAAGGCAGTGTCTATGATAGATGTGATAAAGAATAGTTTAACAAAATATAAATCCATTGTGTACGATTGATGTGAAAAGAATAAATTTACATTTACAAAGTAAAAGGCCGGTGTCTACGACTAAAAGAAATTAATTATTCTTCTCTTATAAATAAATATCTTTAAAAATAACGAACAGCTGGTTTTTATTTTGTTCCCGCACCTGTCAAGCTTTTCCTTAATAATGGGATAGCCGTACAGTATGTCGTCAAATCCATTATCTGCATAGAACTCCGCTTCAGCAAGCGTGGATACCACAATCTTCCTCTTCGTCCCACCCGTCATCAGAATACCACCCTCGCTATTAAAAGACCCTGACTAGTGATAATTTTGTCAATAAATTGGCATGCGACAGGGATATCTCATTTTTCCTCTACTGTTCGGAAATAATTATTTCCCTAATGGTGACATATATTAGCGATCAGTTCGTCTATGAAAGTTTGAACTCTTCAAATTTGATATAATTATTAATCTAGAAGTTGAAAATAGATACTTTATTCAGATGCAAAGGCTTTCGATCACAATTTGGACACAAGGGAACTCAAACTTTATTTACGAGAGAAAACCTTTATGGTATTTAAAAATAAAATTTTTTATCTTTGTTTTTGTTGCATACCATTATTACTCTAGCTTTATTGTTTAACAAATAAAGTATCCAAGAAATGTTATGAGGTTTTAACAAATTTATACTGTGATCTTTAATTTATGTATATTGTCTTTCTAGACGTATCATTAAATATTCAATACAATATATGAAACCTATCCAGTCAAAATGTAATTTTCTTATTGTGAGTATTTCGTGCCATATTATAGACACGCAAATTAAACGTAAAATTTGATACTCGAGTTGAATGTGTTCCATAAAATTTCAGGAAAGAAATGACTATTCATGTGAGACAGATCAATCAGCAATGTTTCGAGAGTTCTTGTGTAATTTGTTGCCTACATCGTTTTATGGGTCTTCATGTGCGGTCGGAGCTCAACGCCATATCGTTTACACTGCTCAATCATTCTGCGGCAGTTACGCTTCGCGATGTCAATATCGACCAGAAAGCTCGGAGTGGGAACATCATATATCGTTTCCGGTACCTCGTCAGCCATGCCACTTTTCTGCAATTAATAATAAAAATGATGAGCAAAAAAACAAGATGGATTAGATATGATCGTCTTAGCATTATATTCCTTATATATTACATTACTCTATGGCCAAGTGTACTTGAGAATCTTACAATAAATCAACTTTAACATAGAGTGTGGGCTTATGGATGAACAAACACACAGACGCCAAAGTGATCTCTGAGTCTAGCTTCCACCAAGGAGGCATCGATAAAAACGGAGATCAAGTACACTCCACACAAAAAATAAATATAAATAAATAAATATTATAAGCTGCACGATTAGGAACTGGTTCCAGATGTGTGCACAAAACAAAAGGCATGCAAAGTAAAAGGAAACAAAACATGTGACAAGCCTTTCATTACACAGAAGAGGTCGTAAAATGGTAACAATATGTAGGAAATACTCATTAGGAAGTAACATGTAACAATTAAAAAAGGCAGTTCCCGCCTCAGGAAAAATGTGCCACTTGACTTTCTCAAAAGTGTCGCGAGATTGTGTCATTATGTATGCCGTAAGCTCACAAGGAAATCACTTTTTATTGAAACAAAGCCTAGTACAATCATAACAGAGTGCAGTCTGATAACAAAGTGCAGATACATTTTATGCTGTAAATAAAACGTGGCCTTCCCCAGCGGATGGTAAGTGGTTGTTGTTGTTGTTGTTGTAGAGTTTAACGCCATTTTTCAGCACAAGATATGCTATACATGGCGGCCAGTATAAATGGTGGAGGATGAACCCGGAAAAGCCCCGGAAGGAACCACCGACCCACGAGAAGCTACTGGCAAGCTTTCTCACATACCCACATTGGCCGAACCCGAGACTCGAACCCACGCAGACAGAGGTGAGATGGCAGTGATCCGTAACGGTGAGCGCTTTAGACCACTCGACGGTAAAAGGTGCAGTTTCCATATCAGGAATAATCTATAGATAGTAAGTATGGCATATTGCAAAAAATTTTTTGGATAAAGATGAAAAGTTTTGTTTTAAATACACAAGTCAACAACAACACTTAGGAGATGTACTAGATGTTGTTAGGTTGTACATTTTGTGTACCTTTATGCCTATTCTGTTTTTATTTTAGCTCAATGTACGTCTCTTCATAGTGATTTCATATATATATATATATATATATATATATAT
>JAECUM010084511.1:0-11762 GCA_016617855.1 Megalonaias nervosa | reverse complement strand
TGATTAATAACACATATTGCTGCTATTAATAGATGTTATATTGTATCCATCGCTGCTATGCCTGGAGCGTTGACAAATAGTGTTTGCTTCGTAAGATGGTGCAGTTGTACGGAATGACATAATCAGAAAAAGTGAGATTATGCGTGCCTGCAATTCTCAACGAGGAATCGAAACATTTTACGATTAAGGTCCTGAACAATTGAACGCAGCCACCACTGATATACAAAGAAATTTTGTATGGGTCCACGTATGTGATATCCATGTTTATACGATACAACATGTACAATATAATCCTTTCGGAAATCGACACTGCACTCGAAGAGAACATGCGATGGATGGCAAGTGTAAGAAGGATTCGAGTTTACATCGAACAAGGGGTTGTATTGCATTTAGTGCTTTGCACCAATTCTATTAAATTTGTGGACGAGTTATTTTCTCCTACATGTTAAATGTCTGTAAGGTTGCATCGATTAAAAGCGTTACTCTTGACTGAGACACTGCAGGTTCGAATCACGCTCGCGAAAACGTATATTTTTCTTTACCAATTTAAGACATGTCGAGCATACGTTGAGTTGCATATGTAATATGAATGTCAAGGTTGATTACTAATACGAAACAATCTCTGAATTTTCATTGATGTTGTTTGGCCAATAGGGGAACATCGGGGATTGCAAATTCACACCACCGTATTCAACACTGATTAGAACATGTCTGTTGACTCTAAGAAATTATGTGCGACAGCTTAAGATAGCAGAGTGCCTTTAATTCTTAAAGAAGAAGTAATATCGACAAAAACAAATATACCCAAGTGGACACAGTTTACGTTTGTATGAAAATAATATATTAAATAATCACACCTAGGATTATATGATGTCTTTGAAAGTATCGCCATTTTACACATATATTATTTTGAAAGAATTCATGCACGTATGTAATCGATGAATTAAACTGCGCGAGCAGTAGTGGGTTTGTAAAGTCACAGAAGAAATTAAATCTCTTTTTAGACTGAATGCACATATCGATTCCTCAAAGAGGCTCAAAAATGCTGTAAAATGTTTAAAATATATAACCTCTATATAAGTTAATCGGGTTAGGAATCACGTCGGAGGGAGCGCTACAGAAACATGACAAAGAATAAAATAAAATTTCAGAAACGTAATTACATGATGTTGTGCAAGAAAAGTTTAAGTCGCTGAAAGCCCGCTCAGAAGCCATACTTATTATATACAGGCTTTGCTTCAAAGTGCACTATTGCCCTTCATGCCTCCTGGGAAGATAAATCTGGTGATTCTTTCTCTGATTGTATGATTAATGGCGTTTATGTCCGGATATCCCTTGGTGCCTTAGACGCGAGATCATGTCGGTGGGTTGTTAGAATTCAGACATTGATCCAGTCCTGCCCCAGGTTCGCAATAACTGCTCCAGGCATATGCTTTCCACCAGCGAACCAAAGCCAATCCCGAATAAATGACTATAAATTTAACACTCGGAAGCGAATCACAATTGTGGACGGACCACAAACCTTATTAGAAGAAACCGACAATTGTATAACCGATGACAAGATTCGAGGATGTATCTGTCACAGCATTCGACATGGACGAGCCTGTGATGGAAGATCAAAGCGTCCGACATAACCCATATAGCGAGTACAAGGCTAGGGAGCAGAAGAACACGGACTAATAGAACTTCAGGTCCAGGACACATCTCGGTATTTCTTTTGTACGAAGCATTCTTTGAAGTCCTAGGAAGGCTTCTCCGCGCAGGCAACAATGCTGCATACGACGCCGACGACAGAGCAGGATTGGCAAAAACGGCATAATGGCGCTGTTCAACAGCATACGTTATTTTATCAATGGATACTAAATCAACGTCTATTTGGACGTTAGCCTTGCAAAGACTGTTCTTGAACAGGGTGTCCGCTTGTTTTTGTGGGATGTTTTACAAGGAAATAAACGACTTTGCTGATCATATCAGACAGAACTTAAGCGGAGAGAATCCCCATGTTAACCCTGGCTTTGGATATCGAACAACCAAGATTAACGTTAATGGAAATTTTTCCTGCACGATTGCATTCACACACATATTCAGATTTTGCAGTGACGTTAGTAAGATGTTTTCGGGGCCAAACTCACAGGCGAGTTAACCTGTAAATCCAACGAGAACGATGTCGTTTGGTACGATTCCTCGTCGGCCGATGGCAAAGTTGCATTATCCAAAACTTAGGCTTTGAATGTCCTCAAAAGTTCCATCACTGACGACAGAAGTTCATTTGACCTCATTTGTACAGTCTGTCAGAAACTCTAAGATTTCATTTCGCATTATGACTTCAGACTCGATGCAAATCAATGTTCATGGAGAATGCTCATGCCAAAAATCTACTTAACAAAGTAACAGCGTACCGCGTCACGTGTTTGTAACATTTCAAATCAGGGGTAATCTTGCCAACCAACCAGAGAATCCAATGAATATTTGCAAAACTGGCTGTATCCAAGAATATTTTGTTTTATTTCGAAAACAATCTTGTCGCGTTTGTGCACAATCGGCTGTTGAAATACGTGGACCGAGACTAAACCTTTGATAAAGGTATGTAGATTTCGCAGAATGACTTCAAAACGATCAGTTATATCCTCTCCTGCATAAATACCTGGTTAATCAGTCTGTAGTGGACATGTACTTCACGTATAAGAGAGGCAGCCGGTAAAGGAGAGTATAGATGTATCGTCATGATTCCCACCAAGACTGTTCATGAAGGGCCCGATTGGCCTCATGAGGGTAATCGACGCGCTTGTGGAAAATTCGTAGTGTTTTTACAAACTGAGAGGTTTTCACAAACTCGTAAAAAAACGTTTTTCAAATAAAATGTTCTGTTAGCGTAAATTTAACACATTGGTTCAGAATCAATTCAACGTGATCTCAGGAGTGATAACATTTGAAACTTTCCACGGACAAGTCTCCCGGGAACACCCCACTGATCTTGACGACATCACCAGTGTAGTAGATCGACGCAGCCAAACATGATCGTTGCAGGAAACTTCACGAGTTGTCCATGGTCGTAGTCACCGTGATAAAACACGAAGGCTAAATATTTACATTCCTCGCTAAAAATTCAGCGTTGGCAGCAGCTTTAACTGCGTTTAATTAAAAGGCAGCCTTTGGGGGTGTGGGTGGGCCGGAACTCCTCCTGATGGCAATTGAAAAGGTGACTGACGGTCTTATAGCGTGTAGAAAATAGGAAAAGTTCTTCAACTACTCGGGCGAACACGAAGCTTAACTTCGCATGCGTTCCATGGCAAGCTTTAATTTACTCAAAGATTTCCGAGAGGTCTTCTTGAGGAATTCATTTGAATCGATGATCAACTTCAAGTGAGAAACCGGAATTGTTAACTGGATTCATCAACAGGACCTAGAACTCATTAGGTTACAAACGCCGTGACACCTCAACATATTTTGTATTCTAACTCGTAAGAACTTGCACTGACACGTGAAGGTGTTGATCATTTAGAAACAAAGACACAAAAACGTCAAAAAGGGGGGCTCTTGGACGACAAAATTCGTATTCCTCTGTTTCATGCAACGCCGCGTTGCAAACTCGAGCAGGCGACCAATACTTTTTTGCATCGTGTCTCTTAAGCAAGCCTCGTTCACAGACACCTTCGGCGCTCATCGATTTGTGTTGTCACTTTAATGCTATGTTTAAAACTTATACGAAATACCTCTCGAGCTTTAAGGGTGTGGATTTGACCATGTTTGCCACCGAATTCAATTTGACCAAACTGACGAAAAGGATTGTTGTTGGCGTCGAACGAGATAAGCTTATAATTTTTGCAGATTGAACTGGAAAACTGCAAAAGTCCAACGTGGACATCAATGATGTTGTTCTGAAGGGGCGAGGAGCCGTCGCAAAAAAATATTACCAAAATAATCGAGAACCACGAAATCAGATACAATGCTGTGTTGATTGCCTTTATCAAAGGTTACGTCGATATTACCAATACTGAGATGAAACAATACGTTAATGAAAAGTCGCAAATGTGCTGTTAACCTTACTCTCACCAGTACGCGACGTAACTTCTTGGAGCGCAGCCAAAGTAATATTAAACAGAGATTCAGAGGCAAAAGATGATGTTACGTATATGTAATTAAATTGCTTGTGGGTTAGTTTTAAATTCTTTTTATTTTATTTTCGTTTCATTACATTTTATTGTAATGATAATTTTCATTGGATTTGAATCTCTTTTCCGAAAATTTGCTTGCCCCGATTAGATCTTAACGTTACTTCAGCAGTATTTTTAGCTCATAGATTTTTTAAACATCGAGTGATAACAATTGGCTATTGCCAAGGTCATTTCGGCCCGCATGTTAGCTGAACTGTAAACAGTTTTTCTTTTTTAATATATTTTCAGCGTGAGAATTTGATCTTAGATAGGGATATTCTTGCATACGTGATAAATGGCATTTTTTATTGGGATGTTCAAATTAGTAAATCACGTAGCCTATCACGTGAAGAACAATGTGATCTAAAATCGCGGCTTTAAACAGACGCTCTCTAGTAGATTTAGTCAGTCATATATCCACATCATGACGGTACAAGGTGTTTATATTGTTGAAACCAGATTGTTTGAAGTTCATCTATTTTTTGGATTTAATAATTTATTCTCTAGAAAACTAAACAAGTGCTTTACATTTATAAAAGTTCTGGGAGAAAGAAATTCAGTGGGAATTTATTCTGGAGTTCTATTCGGAAACAAAAACTGTGATTCAATCGAGGATCTTTACCATCAGTACAGACATCATCTGACGTCATCGCCTCCATATTGGAATTTCATCGAGATTCGAACCCGGATTCTATTAGAACTGTTTAGTGATAGGACTTGGTATTTTTCAATCTTAGGATTTAATTTTGGATTATATTCACAAACCGTAAGTCCTATTTCCAATTTTTACATTGTTTTCTAGGGAGAAAAATTATTTTGTTAAAATGTACAAAGATTGTTGGCTTCACTCTTTTCTCTTCTTACATTTGTACGAGCCTACACGTAACAATGATACTGTAGCAAATGTCATATTTGTTTACATTGGTGTCGGGAATGGCATTGATAGACCTAATTCTCAAATTGTAAAGGTACGGAAGCCCGGACCATGCTTTATCATCTTTACCGGAAGTCGACACATGGGTGAGGTGTGGGGTAAAATGACAATATTGATAAATGCTTGTAAGTGTGTTACAGTACCAGCATCTAGTGTCCTGAACAACAATGCTTACGAATTATCCGCCCATACAGTATTGAAATCATTAGTCACCGGTGATGAAATTCAGTTCTATGGACTCTAGCGGGGTACTTAATTATATTTGGCGTTTCTGTTTATGAATTATTATTACATATGTCGATGTTGAGAATTTTACAGAAGAGGGACTAGATCATATGGGATGGATTTATCAAGATTGATAGTGACTTTGTTCCACTTGTTGACAAATACCTGAGTAATAAGGGCGTTAACAAGTACTCTTTACTCTCAAATATTATCTACTCGATGGTCAGATAGATATTGACCGCTGAGCAATCTGTCTGCCCTCCTGGCTTCAACCCTCCATGGCACCTGTGAACCAAGCTGAACGGCTTCCGGACAGGACAGGGTGGTTGTGCAGCCAACCTTGTCTGATGGGGCCAGGCCACTGACTCTTCCTGTTGCTTTGGAGCTCTACAGACGATGTCGCACATTGTGAACAACTGTCCACTGACAAAGTTCCCAGGTGGACTGTAGGCAGTACACCTTGCAGATGATGACGCTGTTAAATGGCCGAGCACGCACTGCACAAGATAAATAAATAAATAACCACCAAGATGTAACAATATCAACTCGAAACCACCTTGGAGCCATCGCATTGCCATGCCAAAAAAGAATAGATTGTTGCTACAACGACGAAGTGGAGTTCCTCGACAACTTCACTCGATAAATTTTGTCCCACAATTATATCGAACCAGCTACAATAATAACCCAGCTTGATACTCAAAAGACTTACTTGTCCGAGTAACAGTTCCTAGACGAGAACGATAACGATCATCGGCGACACAAAAGATGGGATTAATTGATTTTGTACCACCTACGCGTGGAAAGCATGCAATCAATCGCCGGAGACATAATATTTCCCAGAAGGATATTTTCATGATTGCGTGGTAGTTGTACCAGTGCCGTTACCCGTGATGTGAAATCTCCAAAAAAACACCATTGTACTTGCAAATTACAAACGCTTGTGTGTTGTCATGTATAATATTTGCGGAATCGCCGGCTAAACAATCTTTAGTCTCGGTTTAAAGACATGGTAATAGTATGAGCATATTCAGGACAGATACTGAATTATTGTGTATTTGTACTGCGACAGCCAGCTGTTCAAGTGGCACGAAGGATAGTGTCAATATTTAGCTGCGACAATGAAAAAGGCAACACATTTGGTATCTCACAGAACCTTATAAGAACGTCTCTGGGATGTTTTAGGATGAGGGGTACGTTGGGTTACAATTAGACCGATTTCCAGGTTAAAATTAAAGCTTCATTCATTCAAAACAGACAAAGACGAAACGAAAGATTTTAGATAAATTACAAATGTGCAATAAAAATATTAAAATTTGAAATGTGAACAAATTGCTTATTATTCACAAAAAGTCAAAAGCTGAATTTATTCACGACATATATCTATTGCTTTGAGGAGCATAAAGCTGATAAATCCTAAAGATAACAATCTAGAAAGGATAAAATGTTACCAGATATTAAGAGCCATAATACCATTTTAGCTATTGTTACGAATATGTAATTTAATTACATGTGTGTTAATTTTAAATTCTTTTTTATTTTATTTTTGTATCATTACATTATATTGTAACGATTATTTTCACGGGATCGGATATTTTTGAAAGAGATATTACGTTTATATAAAACGTAGTATGACTCTCATAAGCACGATTTTATCCTGCCGTGGTCTGTCGATTGAGTAAACAATACGCGAAAACGATTGGTTATTGTCAAGATCTTTTTCCTGGCCCGCGTGAAATTGCATTGTTTACTGCACTATTTGATGATGAAATAGCCACGCATTCCATGGTGTGCACCTGAAATGACGTCTTAGTTCAGTTTAAAAATACTCAGATCCCCGTGAAATGTTCAGTCGTACAATATATCTTCAAGACGAAGGATATATTTCTATTAGGTGCCGTAAAGAGTTGTATTTTTACATCTTTGGTGCTCGAGATGTTTCATCATAGATGACAGCTTGTTTAGAAGTTCATCTATTTTTTAGAATATAATAATTTATTCCCTGGAGAACTATACAAGTGACAAAGACATTCGATGGAAATTTATTCTAAATTGAAACATTACAAGATGTGGTTCAACGTGGAACTCTTGACATTCGTATAAAGACTTCACCTGACGTCATCATCCTCCATCTTGGAACGTCATCAAGATTCGAACCTGGATTCAGTTAAAATTATTTAGTGATAGGACTTGTTTTGTTTTTTTCAGTACTAGGATAAATGTTTGGATTTTCTTCACAAACTGTAAGTCCTATTTTCTATTTTCACCTTTTCACCGTGTTTTCTAGGCAAATAAATTATGTTTCTTAAAACTTACAAAGCTTGTTGGTTTCAATCTTTTCTTTTGCTACTTTTAAACGAGCCTATACATAACAAAACGAAAATTGGGGGCTCGTCCAGGATATTTGAATTTGGCTAAAATATTTCAGAAAATTGTTTCTTGATATTTAAATTCCCCTAGTTTTCAAATCCCAAGTACAATTTTACATTTTGTTTGAAATCTTTAGTGAAAGCAACAGGCTTTCATTCACAATGTCATCAAAAGTGGAAAGTTTCATTTCTAGTCCAACTCAGGAGCAGTTGGATAGTCTGAAAAAAGATGAGTTGCTTGAACTTGCCAGAAAGTACGATCTTTCTGAAGCAAAATATTCCTTAACGAAACAAGAAATTAAAAGAATTTTGATTCAATATTTGGTAGAGAAGAATCTTTTTGATAAAAGTGTTTTGGCTTCGGTCAGTAAGTAGGTATCGGACTCTGACATAAAGGTAATGGAATTAAAAATGAAATACAAAATGGAATTGGAGTTAAGGAAGCTCGAGCTTCAGAAAGAGGAAAGAGAGAAACAAATGCTTTATGAAAAAGAGGAGAAAGAGAAACAAATGTAGTTGCAATTTGAAGAGAAGCAATTGCGATTGCAATTTGAAGAGAAGGAGAAAGAGAGACAGGAAAAAGAAAATGACAAACAAATGAAATTGCAATTTGAAAAAGAGGAGAGAGAGAGACATGAGAGGGAGAAAGATAAACAATTGGAGTTTCAAAAAGAACAAATACACGTACAGATGCAAAAGGAGAAGGATGGAAAGGAATTTCAAATTAAAATGAAAGAAATTGAGCTGGCAAGTGAAAGGCACGATTCCACTTCACATACAAATTCAAGTTTTGACATTACAAAAATTATTAGGTTAGTTCCCCCTTTTAGTGAAAAGGAAGTAGACATATAGTTTCCTCGTTTTGAAAAAGTTGCGGAAAATTTGAATTGGCCAAGGGAGTATTGGACTCAACTACTACAAGGTGTACTAGTTGGTAAAGCTAGTGATATTTACCATTCAATGTTAGTACAACAAAGTTCTGACTATGATTTGGTTAAGGAGTGTATTTTAAATGGTTATGCGTTAGTCCCTGAGGCTTTTCGGCAAAAATTCAGAAATTATAAAAACGAACCTGGACAAACTTATGTTGAATTTGCAAGAGAAAAAGAACAGTTATTTGAGCGATGGTGCTTAGCCAAGAAAGTTGAACATGATTATGAAAAAATCAAACAACTTGTGTTACTTGAAGAGTTTAAGAACTGTATCCCTAATGACATTAAGAATCATCTTGAAGAGCATGAGATTGAAACCTTGGAAAATGCTGCTCTTGCTGCTGATAAGTACTCCTTACCTCATAAAGCTCCTGTTGTAGGCAAATCTTTCACTCAGCAGTCTACTGATAGAAAGGTATTTCAGCCTAATACGACCCCTCCTAAAACTCAGTCTGGCACAACTTCTAGAAATCAAGCTGATGATAAACTTGATTCAAAATCCTTGTCTCTGCCTACATGTACCTATTGCAAGAAAAAAGGACACGTCATTTCTATTGCTTCAAGTTGAAATATAGGCATCAGAATCGAGATAGACCTATCCCAAATGCTCTTATTTCTAAAAGGTCAAGGTCACGGTCATTTATTCAAAGCAATACATTTGTTGGGTCTAATAAACCCCAGTCTGATTTTATTATGGAGAATTATGAACCATTCATGTCGAAGTGTTCTATATCACTCTTAGGTGATTTGGCCAATCCTATCCCTATAAAAATTGTAAGGGTTACAGGAGCTTCTCAGAGTCTTTTATTATCAGGTATTTTGCCTTTTTCTGAGGTGTCCTGTTTAATGAGTGTTCTCATTCAGGGAGTAGAGTGCGGCTTTGTTAATGTTCCTCTCCATTCTGTACATTTGTCATCAGACTTAGTTTCAGGACCTGTGATAGTCGGTATAGTGTCCACTTTACCCGTTGAGGGTATTCATTTGTTGCTAGGAAACGACCTAGCTGAAGACAAGTTTGTGGTTTATCCACTTGTAACAGACAAGTCCTCTTTGGATTAGAAAATTTATCCTATTGAAAAAGAATACCCTGATTTATACCCAGATTGTGCAGTTACCAGAGCTATGTCAAAGAAAGCTCTTGAGAATGATTTTGATAAGGAAAATATTCCTTTAGCTGACACATGTAATGGTCAGGCTTTTGATGAGGACACTTTCAGTTTTAATTCAGATCAATCAAAAGGTATTGATCACAATGATCCTCTTTTTAGTACTCTTTCTCTTTTATCTAATCAGGGTGATAAACGACAATCACTTGTCGTCGAACAGGAAAAAGATCCAGAGATCTCCTGTTTGTTTCAGAGGGCCATTAGTGAAACTGAAGCCACAGAAGTACCTGTCTGTTATTTCATTAAAAATGGAATTCTTATGAGGAAATGGAGACCTCCCGAGGAATCTGCTAGTGACGAGTGGTCAGTGAACTATCAGATTGTAATTCCAAAATCGTACAGACAGGAAGTACTTAGTTTGGCCCATGAAACTCCTCTGGCTGGTCATTTAGGGATAAATAAAACGTATCACAAGATCTTGACTCACTTTTATTGGCCAAAATCAAAAGTGATGTTTGTAAATTTTGTAGATCTTGTCATACTTGTCAAATGGTAGGAAAACCCAATCAGAAGATGCCTAAGGCTCATCTGCAACCTATTCCTGCATTTGACGAACACTCAGCAGAATTATGGTAGATTGTGTTTTGGTCCCTTACCTAAGACCAAGTCAGGCAACCAATATTTGTTGACCATAATGTGTGCGTCAACCAGATTCCCAGAGGCAATTCCTTTGAGGAATACTATTGTAAAAGCTTTGATAAAGTTTTTTACTCAATTTGGCCTTCCCAAATCTGTTCAATCAGGTCAAAGGTCAAATTTCATGTCTGGAATTTTCCAGCATGTTATGCTTGAATTTGGCACTCAACAATTCAAGTCAAAAGTGAAACTTTAGTTTCACAGAAATTTACTTGAATTTTTGAGTCCTGTAATAGAGTTCATTCTCTCTTGCTCATTTTTCAAAATTTTCTTCAAATTAGATTGTATGGCCCTTACAGAACAAAGAAGAAAATTAATGAGTTAAATTATAATTATAGTACTCTGGTCTAAATAAATTAATGGAGTACCAGTATATTGAAAGAGATAGCCAAGTAAATTATGCAATTAATTTAGTTGTACATGTTCCACCAACTGAGGATTTAAGTGAAGAAATTCAATTGGATACTGTTGATCTTGGAGCAACAAATCTTCGGAATTTGGAAATTATGAGAGATCTGGACCAGAAACTTTTACATTTACAACGACAAGAAAGGAATGAACTTAAACAGTTATTATTCAAATATGAGCACTTGTTTCCAGATATTCCTACAAGGACAAACAACATTTTTCATGACGTTGAAATTGTAGATTCAAAACCTGTGAAACAACATTCATACAGGATGAACCCTCTCAAACAGGAATACTTGAAAAAGGAAATTCAGTATTTGCTGGAGAACGATTTCATAGAGCCCAGTAAAAGTGATTGGAGTTCAACATGCATACTTGTTCCGAAACCGGATAAAACTTTCCGTATGTGTACTGATTATAGGAAGGTGAACAGTGTGACAAAAACAGAATCATTTCCATTGCCAAGAATGGATGATTGTATTGTTAAAATTGGAAATGCCAAGTACGTCACCACATTTGACCTTCTGAAAGGATTTTGGCAAATTCCACTAACGGAAAGAGCGAAAGAAATTTCGGCATTTGTGACTCCAGATGGACTCTATCAATATAAGGTAATGCCGTTCTTGTGATGAAGGGTTCCCAATGCACTTTTCAACGTTTGATGAATATTATTTCTTCCGAACTAGATAGTTGTGATGCTTACATCGATGATGTCATCATCTACAACGACACCTGGAAAGAACATTTGAAAGACTCACTGATGCAAATTTGACAATCAATTTATCTAAACGTGAGTTTTGCCGTCCTTGTGTAACTTTTCTAGGACATATTGTGGGACATGGTCAAGTTAAACCTATTGATGCTAAGGTCAAAGCTATCTCTGATTTCCCTGTGCCTGTCAGTAAAAAGCAACTGATGCAATTTTTGGGTGTGGCCGGATA
>JAECUM010084491.1:0-12107 GCA_016617855.1 Megalonaias nervosa | reverse complement strand
ATCGTGTGCTGTATTTGATACGGACAGTTGCATCTACATCGATCATCTTGGTCACAGTCACCCTGAAATCGAAGGAGACCGTTTTGGAGCCTGTACGGACGAGCACCCCGACGATTAGAATCTACGTTTTGCCAGTGGCGGTCCTAAAACGTACCGCTACGAATACCGGGACAAACAAGGAGAAGTGTACAGCGAGTGTAAAGTGAAAGGATTGACTCTAAATCATCGCACCAGTCAAGTGGTGAACTTTGGCGTGCTGAAAGAAGCCTTGCAATGTGGAGAGGATCAATATTTTAAAATGATCACCTACGAACCTCACAAGATTGTACGTTTACCCCCACACCAAATTGTCAATGTATCTTTGGAAAAAGTGTATCAAAACGTGTACCAGAAGCTAGTGAGGCTTCCCAATCACTTCATATTACGTTACGGATACGAGGATATTGGTCAGCAGATAGAAAGGGAAAACGTCCAAGACCGATAGTTCATTGGGACTACAAATGCCAAGCTAGAAAGATGAATTCTTTCAGACAGACACAATTCAAGTTCAGTAATTCTGAAGTCGAGTGCGATGCTGTGCCTTGCGATGGCAGGGATGCCGTACTCTGCGACCTCAGCGATTCAGTACGACATCACGGGAACTTTATCACTACTACTACACGGCCCATGAAAAGTGATGCTCTGAGTGTCAAACCTGACGGATGCGAAAGCTGTGTCACTCATTATCGTGGACTCTTTACTGGGTTTCATCCTCAATGTCATGCTACCGTGCAGCTACCACCCTACGTATGTCATCTATGCCTGAGTAAACTACTTCGGGTATTACCACCGCTTCATCGAAATGAACCTGTGAAAGAACAATATTCGTTGCCTGTGAGTTTGTTTGAATACTGCGACTTTGAAAGTCGTTTCCAAACGTTCAAAGGAAAGTGGTTCAAATATCTGGGAGGACTTACTCCCAAAGAATTAACCAGAGCTGAATTTATTTATTTGTGCAAGTGTGATAAAGTCAAGTGCTTCAGTTGCGGTGTGTCACTTCACGAGTGGGAGCAGAAAGACTCGGCTTACCTGGAACATGCTCGATGGTCTCCGCACCGTCACTACCTACATTTAGTGGGACGTCAGTAATTGAAGTGTCTACACCAAGTGGCATACCATGTTGTGTAAGAAACCAGCTTGGCTAGGAGTCAAACGTTGGACAACACCGAGATAAGTATTTAAACCCCAATTGAAAAGTAATATTCAAGGATTACCAAACGAACTGCAAGAGAAGATCTACAAGGAAATTTGGCACTGACTTGCCAGAGGAAACTCTCAATTGGTTACTGTAGAAATTTTGTGTCGAGAAATTCACAAGAGGAAAGTGAAAGAAGTCAACAAAGTCGACAGATTTCTCCGGATCAAGGCTGCGTACTTCGGAGTATTCCGCTTTATACCATTTACATTAGAAATTTTATTGACATTCTTGACCTTTTCCCGGAATGGCAGTGGTCAGAAATTACTCACTACAATCATCACTTTCGCTCTGGGAGAAGTTTTTGAATAAAAGTAAGAACATTTAGAAGTGACCACAACGTGGGTATAAACACTGACTGACTTTGTAATGGATACTTTACAAGCAAACATCCGAGGTTTGCCTCTGGAGTTGAGAGAACGCATTTACCAAGAATTGGTCAAAATACAAGTGAAACACAAAGAACAGTTGCATCCTTTACGTCATCAATGTTTTAACCACTGATATCTGAATGCTATAAGAGGACTGATTCATCTGAAATTTCACAGTGGTCAGACATTGATAAACTGCCCGTGAACCAAAAGGATTTGGTTGCTAATCGATCTACTTACAAGGTTCCATACTACAAAGTATTCCAGAGGAAGATTTAGAAGTTTACCAAACTCTTTTACACGAGCAAATATTGTCCGTAGAGGAAAATTCTGTACGGTGTGTGGTGTGTGAACTAGTGACTAAACGTTTTAGATTTGCCAATGGAGTATGATCAACTCTATGCAAAAAGCACATCTATTACTTCCGACAAAAAGAGGGTATAAAATCTTGCTACCATGCCACAACCATTATCAGTAGTGATACAACAAATTCCATGGAAGGAAGTCAATGGCACTATTCAGACTGTGGAGGATTACCAACACTTTTTACAAGAACTATGTCCATTAAATTTGGCGTGTCGTGTGATGTGCGTCTTATTGACTTCCTTTCTAGGATTTCATTTACTAGCCGATTCCTTTGGGACTATTTACGAACAGTACCTACCACAAAAACATGAGGATGGTTCCTTTAAATGTACACGAGAGGCTCATTCTGTTAAAAGCTTTGCGCTTTCATCTCGATACTTCTCTACCTCTAAGGAAAACAGATTTGTCAACTTTTAGCCACTGAGGATGCTTACGAACATGTGTGTATAGCTTGTGACCAACACCCTCAATGGGAAGATGATGTATGTGACTGGAAAAGCCTTGGTTTCGTGGCTTGGACGTAAGAAGTGACCCAGTATTCCAAAGATTTGTGTTAATGACTTCCATCGTCCAGTGACACAGGTAACCTTTAAACGCGTGTTAGCCACAGTGCCAGAAAAACCCGACACAGAGGAAAACCATCCCATTCAGGATAGTACCGTCATTTACATGGACACCCCTGAAAAGCCATTCCGGGAGGACACCAATGAGACTGTGCAAACTGTAGAGACATTACCAATTGTTCCTAGACATTCTTCTAGGGTAGCACACCTTCATCACCCTTGTTGTACAATAACTTGTTTATATTCCATTTTGGTCGTTTTGATACGTATTTTATTGATGTACTTAACATTTGGCTCTTATCCATTTTTGTCTTTCGTGTCCTATTTTAAAGTTTGGAATAAACGTGTCCTGAAAAGAGTATAAAAACTCTTGTCTTGTCTGAGTTCGTTTCAAAAGTGTCAACACCTTCACTGTAGCTACCTCTGCTGTCCCTGCTACAGCTTGAGACCTTCAAAGTCATCGACGAAAAGTTAGATCGTTGCATTTGGGAGACTTGTATCTTCGCCATCCCTTTAACACGTTAATTGCTGTACCCAGCGGTTCAGGCAAAACCGAATTTGGAAAACGTTTGATCGAACATAAGTCATTTGATCAAGCTTCCACCTCAGCGGATCGTGTGGTGTTACAAAGAGTGGCAATCGGCTCACAGCCTCCTGCGGGAAAGTCAAGGAGTTCCATCTTTTTATGGAAGGCATTCCTCGCGAAGACGACGGGATCGTGTCTGACCAAAGTCAAATACATCTGGTCATCTTCGATGACATGTTAGGTGAAGACGAAGAAAAAATTAAACTATGGTTTACGCGCAATTGGCATCATCGTAATGCCAGTGTCATTTACATCACCCAAAATTTGTTTCAACAAAGTAAAGCTCATCGCACCATCAGTCTCAATGCTCATTACGTGGTATTGTTTAAAAGTCCCAGAGATAAATCGCAAGTGCTAGTGTTAGCCAAACAGTTAGGAACTCCTTGGATGACTCATGCGTACGACGATGCCACTTTTACACCTCACGCCTATATACCCGTCGATTTAAAACCCACCACCCCTGATTATTTGCGATTTCGTACCCACCTCTTTAATAACTGGTGCCAAGAAGGAGGGCCTGTCGTGTCCACGTCTCCGCCGACTTAAAAAATGTCTATAAAAACCTCCGACACTTCTGGGCAGTCTCACACATCGTCAACATGACATCCATTCAATCTCATCTTCACGTCAAATTGATTCGTTCCTTCTATGGCACCATTCGCGAAAAATCCACAAATATGTGCTCGTGTCTTAGAAGCTAGTCTCAAAGAAGTCTTGCGATGGTTTGCGGTGATAGCACGTCAGTTACTTTGTGGGATCTTTTCCATTCTTCATCAAAACAAACGCTTTTATGACAGAAACAAAGTAGCCTTGACGCAACTGGCAGATCCCCGGATCGACATTCAAACCAAAAAGCAACTCATTTTGAAACCTGGAGGTAGCGGTTCTCTAGGTGTCATCATTCGCTCTTTCTTAAAAAGGAATCCTAATGCCTCAGCAGTGACCCCCAAGAAATAAAACTCCAAAACGAAAACGTTCCAAGAAGAAAAATGCAGTGGTGTCAAGACCAAATCACATCCCCAGAAAAAGAAAAGCCCCAAGTAAAAGAAAAGTCCCAATAAAAGACCCAAGAAAATAGCTTTTTCCCGCAAGAGAGGCACTGCGGCCCGGACGTAACCTTATATTCCTAAGCCACGACCTGCAGCGACGGTGACTGCGTCTCCAGTAGACTTAGGTTCTTCCACTTCACCGTTGCTAGTGACGCCTGCCAAACCTAACTTGACACCCGTCCTTCCACATTTAATTAAAAAATGGAAACCCGTATCTCCAGGAACGTCTCCTCCGGCTGTAACATCCTCCTCCTCTTTAGTTTCAGCGGTTGATGTTAACAAAAAACTCTCTCCTAAAATCAAAGTCCAAGAGAGATTGGGCATGTTACAGAGTTTACTGGATTTATCGAAGCAGGAACTGTCCCGATTTAGTCAGTTGCGAACCTCTCAACGTTAAGTGTTGCCTGTCATAAAAGTTGATACGACGTACCGACAATCAGTGGCGACGCATTCCACTATAAAAAAGACTCACGGAAGACGATGGGTATCAGTGTTTTTGTGGTCCTGAACGAAAAAGATGTCACCTAAAAGAAGTGTACACCACCAGCCCTCTTCTGTCCCAAACATAGGGACGTGTTGTCAATTCTGCCCAAAGCCCCTTCACCCATGCGAAAACAACTCATTCAAACAGCCTCGAAAGACGTCGTCGATACCGTGTACGAATGTTGCCAGAATGACTTGAAAAGAATGATACTTTTGTATCAACATCAAAAAGAACACTTAGCCAAGCATAGACACGTTCTTCGCCATCAGAAAAAAAGATGGTGGTGCAACGTGGAGGAATTTTGCCTACGTTGTTAGGATCCTTGGTGAAAGGAGTATTGGGAACAAGGATTTCAGGACTCATTGGAGTTCATGCTTCATCCAGTGGTCCAAGATAAAAGAAAAGACCAAGAAGATAAAAGGAATCTCTTTGGTGAAAAGATATCATACGTGTACTTTGGAATCTGATGGAAGGTCGAAAACTGACTTTAGTGCCTTACAAACGATGGATAGAATTCCATCGTTGGCAAGAACAATGCACCCTGCATTTACCTCCAAATCCTCATCTGACCGAGATGTCCCAGTTACAACACGAATTGCAATCGTTGATGGATCGCAGAGATTTGTTAGAAACGGAAAAATCGCAAGGGTATAGCCAAGTGTTGCAACGACTTCAGCTCTTTCACCAGAAAGCTTTAGACGAAACAGCTCAACCGACTCGGAAAGATTTTTAAGACCCTGAAGAAAAGTCCACCACCACCGCCCCTAGCGACCAAGACAGACTGAGCCACACGGATGCCAGAGGAAGAAGAGGCACGAGAAGCATTTCGGACACTGTCAGCGGCTCTCATCCCTAGTAAGATTTCAGCGTCCTTGTTGACCCCACCCCCCACTCTCCAACGAGAAGTACTCAAAGCTTGGGTTAAAAAGATGATGTCCACTCCGCCTTCGACAGAAGTCAAAAAGAAAGAATGGAAACCAGAAGCGAAAAAAAGAAAGCAAGACAAAAGCCATCCTATTATCGCCACCACCACCACTACTCTAGACTTCTACGCCCGTGGCACGTCGGACATGTAAAGCCGTTTCCAAACCACCACCTCACCCAAGTCAGAGTAGCACCAGTGAACAGTGGATGATTTATTGACGAGAAATAGTCCTGATGGAGAATTTATTAGGCAGCATTTAGTACGATCCAGCCCATCCCGCGGGTTACTGAGGAGTTCAGAAATTGTATCGTGCTGTCAAAACCCGAGTCAAAAGTGTTTTCGTTTACCTCAAGTGCAACGATGGTTACAAGAACAAGCCACGTACACGTTACACAAACTCATTCAACGAAAATTTTTCAGAAGTAGCACGCGAGTGTAGGGTATCGATCATCCATGGCAAGTCGATGTAGCCGATGTTTCTCATTTGGCCACCTACAATCGTGGCTACAAATATTTGTTTTGTGTCATCGACGTCTTTTTCAAATTTGCTTGGGTCGTGCCATTGACTTCCAAAACGAGCTCTGAGTTAGTGCGAGCCCAAACAAAGCGGTCGTCACATTCTTCGATGGCAAACCGACAAAGGCACATAATTTCTGAACTAAGCTTTCCAAAAAGAATTGAAGAAACGAGACATTCATTTTTTCACTACCGGTAATCCTGAAACCAAAACCAGAATCGTGGAACGTTTTCAACGCACCTTGAAAGAACGCATGTGGAAATGTTTTACGTATCAATACACTTTCAAGTACATCGACATCTTACCACACCTGGTCAAAGCGTACAACCAATCTTACCATCGGAGCATTGGATGTGACCCCGAAGAGGTGACTCGAGATAACGAAGTGACCGTCTTTGAGCGTCTGTTTGGTGCGTCCCCGACTGCGACTGTCCCCAAGAAAGGTGGAGTGTTGACGACAGGAGACTGGGTGCGCATTGGCAAAACCAAACGCACTTTTGACAAAGGTTACTTATCCAACTGGACCACAGAAGACATGAACGGGGAAGTGTTGAAAGGAACTTTCTACTTGCCCGAGTTGCGACGAGTGAACAAAAAGACGTATCGTAATACCGGCATCGTAAACATTATCGATCGAAGAACCTGTAAAGTTGGAAAACGTCGTGTCCAAGAAATCAAAGTGCGTTGGAAAGGATATCCCCCGATCGACGCTTCGCAAGTCATCAACTATAAAAAGAAGTGATCATCATGCCCTTCAACTCAGCCTCAGCAACAGCGGCCACTCCTTCTCCGAGTTCTTCTCTGCAAGAAGTAACCCTTGTAGGTGTGGTGTGGAAAACGTATGTCTAAAACGCAAATCGTCTTTATCTGCCAAATCTTTTTGGTGTAATGTGTCATCAATGCCGCCATCGCTAATTTGAGTTTACTACAAGGAGAGAAACAATCGTGGACCATTTTACTGAGCAGTTGCGTCGTTATATTTTACCTAACCCTTCCTTGAAATACTTTACCAGTAACATCGGGAGTCTTGGGGCCAACGCCAGTCACTCTCCCAACTGTTACCACCACAATAACAACAACCCTCTTTTGGAAACTCCTCTGACCTCTGACCTCAAGTGACCCCTCGGAATGCAGAACTATGGAATTATGAATAGCCAATTTTACTTAACTTTACCCAGCGACAGTTCCATGGATGTGCCTTCAACGGAGCCTACAAAGAAAATCCTTTCGAGTCTTAACGGTTGTTGCCACAGTAACAAGTGCACATTCCAGGGCCAAAATTGTGCAGATTGCCATGAATCCCACCACCCCATCTCGAACTCCTGACCTTATACCAGGAGGGAAAAGGAAATAATTCGTCTTTTGGTGGAACAAAACCTAACCTACCTAAGAGCCAAATCGTAGACCCCACTTCAAAATACTCAGCAAAACGATGAAACAGCATCCCCTATTCAATTAACCCAAGAAATAACCCTCATATATCAAATCAGCTGACAATGGTGGCACCCCCACCACCCAAAAAACGGATTATTGAACAAGCTTAGCACCTACCCCCCCCCAAAAAAAAGCATTGCCAATAGTCACACAAAACCTAACTCAAATTTACTAATCACCCAACAACCTGTATACACACTGCCAAGCAATGAACCCTCTAACAAGGCAAGTAACAGAACAATAAGCAATGCGGGTAACAAAAGAACATGCAATGCAGGTAACAAACCTATTCCCGTAACTATCAGTCAAACTAACTTGGAAGCCTTCACAAATACCACTATCATTTATTACTTAAGGGATTTATTGGCGGGTATTGCAGCCCTCACCCAAAGTGACCTCATACCATGCATCCTCTTTTTCAAATTACTCACTGATTTGTTGGAAAAACACGTTGTTTCCATCCAATAAACTTCCGGAACAAAACCAATTAAGTAAATCATGAAAATTAAAATGGATAAAACTAAGAAAAACTGTCTAATAATCTGGCAATATAATAGTCGGGGACTAAAGATGAACAAACCTGAACTACTTATCAAACTTAACAAGACTAAACAAAAACCAGATATTATTTGCATTTAAGAAACTCTACTACATCAGACCTCCAAATGCTTACCAAAAATCCCCATTTACTCAACCAGTAAATTAGTCATGAGGGATAACAAAAATAAACGGTGGGGGCGGCCTGGCTATCTTTGATAGTAACTCACTCCCAAATACAGCCTTTGGACAACAGTCCAACCCTCAGACTGACAAAGGATACCCAGTAACCCTTGAGTACCACTCGGTACTCGTCCACATAGGCCAGCTGACAATAGAAATTTTCAATATTTACGACCATGGAAAAACACACACTGTTTCCTCCATCAGCTATGACTAGATATCCAGCTCTGCACTTGAGTATATAATTTGTCGCGATTTCAATGCACATAGCAAACGTTGGGGAGGAATCCGCCTAAACAAGCGAGGTGCAGTGATTGAGGAATGGGTATACAATAATAACCTAGTAATACTCAAAGACGGAACTAAAACTAGGTTTAGCCCAGACGATGGCTTTTTATCCGCATTAGATCTGACGATCTGCACCCCTAATTTAACCATCCCGACAAAATGGGAAGTGGATCGAGAAACCACACTAGGAAGCGACCACTTTCTTATACACATTACCATCTTTCTTACCAATCCAACCGTTAACGTCTCTAAAGTTCCCAAATGGAGACTGGATAAAGAAAACTGGCACACATTCAACTCCTTACTCGCCGGCATAACTAGAGAGCAAAATGAAGACCTTGACAAATTCAACCAAAACGTCCTAGAAGCAATAAATGCGGCTGCGATAAAAAGCATCCCAAAAAAGGGAACACATTTATTACAAAACCGTCCATCCCATGGTGGAGCGATGATTGCAAAAAAATAATCAAAGAGAAGACAATAGCCCTAAACAATTTCCAACTAGCAAAACATTTTGCAGGAATGAGCAGCAATAGCAATCATTCAGCTCAATTCCAAGCACACCGAAGAATAGTAGAGTATAAATGCCCCCATCTCTTCACAGACTTGGACACTAAATATTCCCCGCTTAATGCTAACTTTTCCATTAAAGAATAGAAAATAGCTATTAGAAACAAAAATTCCACCTCACCAGGAGAGGACAATCTAGGATATGAAATGTATATAAAATATCCCTCCAAATATTGAAGGCATCTTGCTAGATCCGTTAAATCGATCTTGGAAAACAGGACAGATCCCGACAAAATGGAAACAAGCAATAGTTATCCCAATCCCAAAAGCCGGAAAAGACCCTACAGAACTATCATCTTACAGACATTCTCATTCTCTGACACTATATGTAAGGTTATGGAGACTATGCACAATAACAGACTAAAACATCATCTTGAAAGCAACAACCTGATCTCAAAAAACCAAAGTGGTTGCCACAGCAAAAGATCCACATTGGACCAACTAGTGAGGCATGAATCACGCATTAAACTAGCATTCAACTCTAAACGAAAATGCGATCGACATCTCATAGCTATTTATCTTGACCCAGAGAAAGCCTTTGACCTAGTTTGTACCGACGGCCTTATCGCCAAGCTAAACCAATAAGGGATTAAAGGCCGTATACACAAATGGATCTAAAACTTTCTCAAAGGAAGACAGATCAGAATCAGAATAGGGGACCAATACTCAGAAAATTACGAACTTGAGAACGGTACCCCCCAAGGAAGTGTTTCAAACCCAACCCTTTTCAACATTATGATCAACGACCTAGAACATGCTGTCTTTGTTAGCAAAATTGACTCATCACAGTTTGCTGACTACAGTGGCATATGGAAAGCGGGTAACCCATCCAGCCAATAACTCATCGTTGATTTACAAAGCAATTTAACAAGAACTGGTAAATGGGCAGATAGATGGGGATTCAAACTATCAAAAGGGAAAACAACAGGAGTCTTATTCTCCCCTAACCCCAAGTATATGATAGACCCCCCCCCCCCCGTACATACAAGGCGAACCTATTAAATTTGACAAATAGCCAAATTCTTGGGTATGCACTTTGATCAACACCTTACATGGAACCACCACATTACAGAACTAGTCCGGAAATGTTATGGAGACCTTAACCTTTGTAACAACATTAAAGGACTGAAATGGGGAGCTGACCAGGACACACTTTTAAGGCTTTACAGGGCCATAATTAAGTCAAAACTGGACAATGGGTGCCAGATCTACGCCTCAGCCAAACCAACCCTTCTTAATCGATTGGACATAATCAAATCTAAAGCGTTACGTATATGTACAGGTTCTCTAAAAAAAACACTTCTAAAGACGAATTGCAGATCCTCACAGGTAAAACATCACTCGTACTGAGAAGAGAAGAACTGATATTAAGATATGCAGCAAGAATCTCAGTACATAAACCCTCCCATCCAACGATGGATATCATCAATAGATGCAGTAAGAGACTCTTTCCTAACTCACCTTCTAGAAAGAAGATACATCAACTAAGTAAGGAACTAAATATTGATAACCTTCAGGCAGAAATCATCAAACACCTAGACCCCACCCCATGGACATTCAAAAAACCCATTATAAACTTCCTAGCAACAACCTTTGGCTCCATACAAGATCAACCGCTAGAGATAAGATCTAAAATCTTAACAATTATTGACAACTCTTATAAAATCTTCAAAATCTAACCGATGGATCAAAAACAAGCAACCCAGACAGAACTGCTGCTGCCATAACCATCCCGGAAATTGATGAAGAACTTGGATCCAGACTCCCTTATAATTGCTCTATATACATAGCAGAATTCTGGGCCATATTATAAGCAATAAAACTGGCAGACAATCATAAGTCTCCAAAAACGTTAATAATTAGCGATTCGCTCAGAGTTTTAAAGTCCCTGAAATCCGGAAACTCAACTAGGCGAGAAAACCTCTTAAAAAAACAAAATTGCTTCTAAAAACATGCTAAATCAAGACCAAATTGTAGAATTCATGTGGGTGCTATCCCATATTAACATACCAGGCAATGACAAAGCCGATGTGGCAGCATAATTCAAACTTAACGACCCAAACCCCACCCATATCGACTACAGCATCCCAGAGACATACAGCATGATATCCAAAACAAATCACATCAATATGGCAAACAGAATGGGATTCCTGCCCTAAAGGTCGTACACTGTACTCAAACAGAAAATAGTGTGCCGCAACACCAAAACCCCACCAATACTCAACAAACATGACCAACGAGTCATAAACAGGATTAAAACTGGCAAAACATTGCTAACAGGCAGTAATGGGAAATACATCAAAACTCAATGTAGAACGAGGTACCAATTACCCCTATTGCCACAACACTGAGGATCTGCAACATGTATTCAATACCTGCCCCAGATACAAAAACATAAAGGGAAAAACTAGTCAGCTCCCTTAAAAACATTGGTTTGCCATAATTCTCCCCGAATTGTTGTATCAAAGTAATCCAAATCTAAAACTAACAAACGAATCAATTCTACTCTTCCTTAGAGAGATAAAGTTGGAAAAATATAATACCACTCCAACATCGTCCAAATTACTACCGTTTACCTTTTTACCCTATATACCTACCTACCTTAATTATCTTTCCAACCTTTAACTAACGGATCATGTAATTGGTAGTGCTATGATACATGCCCTCTGTGGCACTAAAGGCAGCATCATAAATGTGATCCGTCAAGCAATGCAACAAAAGTACAGGAATCCCAATAAATAGACAAAGGTTTTATAACCTTAAAACCTATTACCTTCTTACCTACCCTTCCCACCATCCAATCCCGTTCTAAGAGTATTACAAGTGCAAAACAACCCTTAAACAATCGGATCACGTAATTAGTGCCGCTATCACACTGGTTGCTAGGAATTCAAATAGTCGCCTTCTATGTAGACGTGCCAAGGGGGCAGGTGGGTGCGGAGGTGGCATACGGCTGATTGCCTACATAAGGGTGGTACTTGCCAGTGCGCGGGCCAATGC
>JAECUM010084488.1:0-27370 GCA_016617855.1 Megalonaias nervosa | reverse complement strand
ACCTCCAATGCTAATAATACAAGAGACGAATTGTGCAAGAAATGTCTGACTCAGCAAAATTCAATTTTGACCTTGACCTTTCCTGAGATCTGGGTTGAAGCTTTCCTCTTGGCAGGTACTTTCTTAAGGCTTTCTTCATCCTTTGATATATCCTGCTCATCCTCTTCAAGGTCCTCCTCTGACAACATGGAGTCATTTTGACTTTCATTGGCATCATCAGGATATTCTAAAAAAATATCAAAGTATTGCAGTATCCCAGCTAGAAAACTCATCTATTTCTATTATAATACAATCATCTAGCAACACTCCATGACCTCTGAACCCTTATATCCCTCATCCAATCATCTGCTTAAAGTACACCGTGTAATTCTGGTACCAAGTTTTTATCCCAATCCAAGAACATGCACAAAACAATTAATGGACCCTTGTTACCTTTGAACTTCCAAATCTATAGAGATGTACATCTAATAGTATCTGCAATATTTGATGCCATGGCAACAGTACATTTAGAGAAATCTTGCTATAATATCCTTTGTTGTAACATTTATATAAGTAGAAGCCAAATGTTTCTCCAAGTTTTATTTATCAAATTTTACTTCGGGTATTCTGCTGCCCCAGTCATTACTCACTACTGATGTGTTCTATTCAGACAGTGTTCTCAGTAGCAACTGGAGTCCATTGTACAAAGTCAACGTCTAAGGGCATGTAAATGATTATCACCTCATGATAAACTACCTATGGTATAATTTTAAAATTTCCACATTTTCATTGTAATAATAATAATAATGTGTTTATTTTGAGAGTTAAAAATCCAAATATTTACTTCAACAAACCATGATTTTGCCAGCTTGTATTATTCTCAAATTCCTTTTCAAGAGTAAATTTTATTTGGTTCTAACAAAAGCGAAGCCTCCTTAGGAGGTCAGTTTGCTTCCTTTTCATTTATTAATCTGGGCAATTGGTTGCCAAAACATTTTCAATACGTTGCCTGATTGCCTCTTGTCAAGATACGTGTTTACTTGTGCGATTGACTGGTTTACTGCATCACTGAAATGGAAGTCTTATTAGGTAACAAGTCTTGCTGATCAGTGTCATTCAACTGCTCATCCACATAATGCATATCAAATGAAATTGCAACCAGGAACATTACAAGACAAACAAAATGTGCATCAATTTATAGGATACCACACACATGGATGCATCGTTTGTGTTTGAATCAGTCATCGGTAATATCTTTAACTCGAGTTTGAACAAACAAATTTAACCCTGCATATATCAATGATACATGTCCTTCAAAAATGACCGACTCGACTGGCAGTATAAAATTTCCAGGAATCCTAGACATGTCTTTCTTCTTAGCATCTTCTAAGTACTGAAACTGTAAAGTTGTTGAGAAACTCCAAAATACCTATTCTGATAACAAAAATATAATATTAAGAAAATTCATTTGGGTCCAACTAGACATCACTAGAAGTCATTCAGTAAAACTCACCGTCAATTTTGACCATCCACTCGTAATGAGTAGCAATAACAAGATTTTCAAGACAAGTACCAAAGATGCTAAATGGGATGTCCAAGAGACACCATTTTTATTTAGGACCAACTTGATATCACAAGTGTCATCTCTGCCATCCATTTAAGATAATAATAATGGAAAAATATATTGCAATAAAATCTGAAAGGAAAGAAGCATTTATGTTAATTTGGGAACAGTGGGAACCATTATTCCATGGCAACTAGAATGACGTGTTTAAAATACATGTTTAATAGCGTCATGTTATAGCGTACAGTGTGTCACCTAGATGCTGTATATTTATAATTGTCAAATAAGAGATTGTATAATACATGAATGTGTGCTTGCATGTGTGTGTATGTTATACACTATATTTATTGTCCCTAGGCTATATTAGTTGTAAGGTGACCCTGCGATGGTTCCCCGTCCCAATGGTCAACCTATTAAGAGGACCAAAATAAAAAAAAATAATATTAATCATAATCTTAATAAGGATGATGATTTTTACTGAAAGAAACTAATTTGGTTAACTAATAAATATTCCATGAGGTATTTTACAGTTGCATTTATACAAATATATAATGCACAATTTTACAAGATGCACCTTTAGACAACAAATACTATTAAAAATTAGGTGATTAAAAAGCAGTAGACTCTACTGCTACAATAAAATATGCACAGGGCTTTAAGTACAGGATTCATCCAAAGAATAGTTGTGAACATGTGTTAAACATACAAAAGATGCAGGATATAATGATGTTTGAAAGAACAGAGGTACTGAATTAAAATCATACAACAATTGTTTCTGTAGATGTTGACACAGAAGCTTTTAAAAGCTTGGCACAAATCAGCTGACTTTATATAGGGTGGTATGGAATTCCATAGTTCGACTCAAGAAAAAGCAAAACTCTTCTTATAAAACTCTGAATCTGGTTTAGGTAAATATAAATTTTTGTTTGAGATCGATCTTAGTTCATACATGTACATTTTCAACAAATTTAAAATTACATTTAAGATAATCAGGACCCAATTCATGTAAGGATAGACTAGTAAACCCTTTTGAAACAGTTCTCTGCTGAAATGGAAGCCACTATAGGGTTTTTAAAAAGATTTGTTGATGGTTATCAGAATTCTAGCTGCTCTTTTTCGAAATTTCAATGTCCATCCATTCAGGAGAAATAGTGACAAGATTTTCAAAATAGCCATGTTGGCAGCCATATTGGATATCAGACTGGCACCATTTTCATTTCCAACCAATAGTATTATTTAATTAGAACCTGCAGCTAGACACAACAAGAAGTCATTTAGTGGAAACCCCATGTTGATATGTCCATCACTTCAGCAGGACCAGCAATAAAATGATTTTCAAAATGGCCACCATGGCAACCAAACTGGATGTTGTATAGACAATTTTTTATAACTAGTTATCATGTTTAGTGAAACCCACATGTTGATGTGATTATCTCTTCAAGAGTAATATTGACAAGTTTTAAAATGGCGGTCATATTGTACTACATCTGAGGGTTACCTTTTCATTTGGGACCAAAGAAAACCTTGGGATGAATGTGTCTAAAATTTGTGGCAATCTTCAAAGTAGTTTAGTTTGAACTTGTGCTAATAGATGCTGGGTGCCAGCTACCATGCCACTGCACAATTTCTTCTGGTTTATAACCAGCAAAAAAATACTGAACATTATCGGGACTCGACATTCCCATTCATGTACTCTAGCATATAATCTATATACAAAAACTGGCATGCTTGTACATTTTAATGATGACTACTACATACAGAAATCAAAGAACACATACACATATAGAGTAATCAAAGCAACCGACACATAGTGCACCGTTGCATGTTTACCTCAAATTTTGGATCATTAAAAACATGCACCCCATAATGCATACAAGTATCCTAAATTTCGATCTATAGTGGGTATATGTACAAAAGCCAGTAGAAATGCTCAGTACTAACTGACATGAAACTGAAGAATTTAATTTAGCCACAGTCATCAAGACCAAGCTGCATCTTGGTAGACTAATGTAGTACCTACCCACTAACTGCTGTCCCGCTAAACAGACTGGTCCTGAACCCTCAATAAGTCTAAAGGTGACTGGAGAGCCTTGACTAAAGCTGATATCCAACATGAACTGAAAGAGAAATGTACAAAATTCAACAGCTTAAGTCTTGCTGATAAATCAAACTTTTGTGTATTTTCACTGAAATGACTTTATAAAACTTTAGCTCAGAACCTGAAGACCAAATCTAACCATTGTTGATTGAACACCTACCTGATAGCAACATCATGATCATAAAATACCCATGCCTTACTACTGCTCATTTCCAATTTTCCAGGAGACTGATGGGTTTTATTCCCAATTCTCATTGTAAACTCAGATCATAATTATCTCTTATCCAATTAAACAAACTCTTATCCAAGATTATTTAAAACCTTAATCTAGACAGAGTGTAATCAACAATCACACAGCTTGCCTCTGCTTTCACTACATCTCCATTTACCACTGTAAAATGCACGGAAAATAAAAGACTAAAGTGATCTTGGGCCCTTTTCCAACCAAAGATTTCATGCAATATTTTATTGTAACATTTTCAGCTTTTCATTTTAAAATTTGAAATCTGAACTTTATTTGGCACTAATATGGCCATTGTTGTCAAATCACATACTTGGTATCCTGTACCTGCCAACCCACCCACCTACCACTACTGGGAATAAAAACAATAAACATTCTTTTCAATCTTATCAGAGAATAGGTAATAAATTAATAAACAGATCAATGTTAATTTTGTAGTGAGTTTTTGAAATCTTCATTGTTAAACTCTGCTTGAAAAGCTACCATCATTGTCCACCCACAGAAGCCACATTTTACTGGGCAAAGTCATGGCCTTCAGGTAACCCTTCATGTTTGGTAACATGCCAACAACTTTGGTAATGTGCCAGTTAAAGACGAAATATAGGTCACAATGAGCTTTTTTTAAGAATGTGGTAGTAGCAGCAATGCACATTTGATCAATTACATGATTGCGGCACAACTAATCACAGGAAATGAACACCAAATTTAATCCAGGTCAGTGAAGCATAAAATATAGTCAATATTGACCTACAACTGAACGGAGGGAATTCTGCTTATAAAGATGCATTTTCAAATTTCATCATTTTATAACCAAAGCAAATAAAATGTAAAAGAATAAGGTCGCAGTGACCTTTTTTTGTATGGATGTGGCAATGCAAGGTGTATAAAATTACCTAGTACAAGAATACAGCAATAACAGTAAAAATGCTAATTTAAATCAGTCTAAAACTTAAAACACTGGTCACAGTGTCCTAATAAGATGAGGGAGTAGTACTTGCCGAGATGGACACACTTAAATTTTATGCTTGCAGGTACAACAAATTTATACAGCAGATAAAACGCTGATGTGGTCATGAGCTAAATGCAAAAATAAGCTAGCAATATGATCAATGTAGGTCAAAGTGACTTTGTTGCAAGGGTGTGGGTTTAATAGAGATGCACACCATCACCTACTTTGATGATTGTGGCACAAACAGTGCTTGAGATGAAGTCAATGCAGTGGTACATGAAATATGGGCCAGTGACCTGCTTCTGTAATGAAAGTCTAGCATTCATCAAGATACTTTTCCTGACCAAGCTTAACAAATCTAGGTGCAATAATACAATATAGTACAGTACAATATATATATATATATATATATATATATATAGTATATATATATATATATATATATATATATATATATATATATATATATATATATATATATATACACACACACACACACACATACATACATACACACATGTACATGGTTCTAAAAACTCGTGAGCAAAACAAAAACAACCAAATTCAGAGAAATATGAAATATAGGTCACATCAGTATTCTTTAGTTGTAATGGAGTCACTGAAAAATTAAATATAGGTCACAGTGACTGATGCATCTCCTCACAAACTTTCATGAATTTAGGCATATATGTGAATCTACTGGCTATGAAGATTTTCTTCCCAAGATGAGTGACATCTTCCATCCCACCTATCACTTGCTGAAATGTCCTCTGAACATAAAAAAATTTCTTCTGAAATTTTTCACACCTTATTTCCAGTGTAGTATATTTACAGTAATACTGCATCTGATCTTGTGTCTGAACTGACTTCAGCAGTGCAGGACAGCTTAGCTGCAAATTTCAAGCAGCAGAAAACAATTAACATCCCTTTGATTCCATTCGCAGGTTTGGCTGGCTTCAGTGTTTTAGCTTGTTGACCTGGGATATGCAATGTGTGATCAGAAGTATTCCAAAAGTATTTAAGATTTTAACTGATTATGGTTGAATTACTAAAGAGCTCAATCGGCATTCTCTCCACAGGGTAGGTTCTGTATCAATGCTCTACCCTCCCAAAGCAAATTCTTTTGAAGGAGACTACACAGCTTGTTCTACCGAGATAAGCTCCGGTCCCAAACCAAAGTATTGTGAATTGTGAACATCATTAATGGCAGTGAAACTCCTGGTTCTTCAAATACCAGGTATTCTCATAAAATCTAGCCACCCAAAACATTTGGAAATTTCTATACAAACACTGTCTTTAGGTGTCTCAATCATTAAAAGTCAAGTAAAAGGTTTTAAACCTTGGATCAAAGTCATTACCTGGGGTGGGAATAGGTCCTACCATCTTGATTTGACATCAATTTTGGAGAAAATTATGTTAACAACAAGACAATTTTTACCGTATTCTGAATATCTACTTCAACAACCCAGTTTGAAAGGTTTTCCCTTGCAATTTCTCCAAGAACTGACATTGATGTTCAAACATGCATGCTATGAAGACAGGGGCTTATTCAAAACAACTTCATTGAACCTTCAGTACCACAAGGGACCTTACAATACTACTATTGGTCACATGTTGTGCACATGCGTGCAATATGAAGGTGTGCAATATCATAAAATATTGCACGATTCTGACAATGTAAAGTTAACGGAGACAAAAATGAGCATATAATAAGGAACCCTACAATACAATGCATAAGTCACAACTGGGCAGTATGCAAATCCAAAGTGACTTTTTGTGTATATTTAATTGATATTGTGTACCTTACTTGTCATTATTGAAAGTTGTGTCTACCTGATTTTGTCATGATTCTAAGTAATGATTATGTATACTAAAAATCAAATTCAAAATTTCACCTTGTTTGCTAGTTAGTGAATTTTTCCTTAAGAAATTAGTTGCTCAGAACATTATGTTGCATCATAGGTCAGGTGACAGTCTATATATAAAGCTTAGGAAAAAAAGCTCTTTCATTCCTGTTTGAAGATCACTATTTGAAATCATTTATAGTTTTCAGATTTAATTTGAGAGGAATTATTTAAATGATTCATTGGAATTACAGAGTGCTCATTTCTCTTTGGACTTGAACACTACTTTTGGATTATAGAGGGACTTGTTCAAACACAGCCAAATTGTTGGTTTCACTTCCTTTTTCTTACATAGCTAAAGAGCTCGAGTCATAACTACTAGTGAATTTTTGTAGTTTTTCCTAATGTTCAGTGTTTTCCTTGCCAAGGAAATTTTTTAAAATTTTTAAAATAGGGTGGCATTAACCTCCTCATGTTTCCTTTAACAACATTACATCTATGAATTAAATGAAAAGGTCTACATACTGGGTATATAAATATAGTACAAGGTATGAATAATAAGCGAGACCAACTGAATTCATTATCTACTGTCAGGAATGTCCATATTCTGGGTTTTATGGAAACAAATGACAATCAAGTAAATGACCTGTTAATTGATGGCTGTGGCACATCAATCAGAAGTGACAGGTTCAGGGTGGACATGTATATGTAAGAAATGATTCATCAGCTTAAAGAAGAAATTGTCTAGAATATGATGAAATTGAAGTAATATAATGATCCAGGTACAAATACAAAGCCATTGCATGTGGGCTTTGTCTATAGATTGATTAGTTCACATATCTAACAAAGAAGACTGCATCTAAATACATGTAAATGGCAGTTTTTCTAAAGAACCAGTTGTTTGTGGAGTATCACAGGGATCAATCCTGGAACATCTCATTTTCATAACCAATCTGACATTACCATCAGATTTCAAAGATTGAAAATCAGACCCTGCATCTTTGTTGATCAATTAAAATGTTAGTAATGCCAACTGGTGAAATAAACATCAATTAAACAAGTTTTGTCAAGGGAAATTTGTGTTTTTATCTTTCAATTTGGTTTCATTGTAGCCATCATAAATACAATATGCCATCTGTATTCAAATTTGAAAAGGGTAAATCAACCATCACAGCAAGCATTTCTGAAAGAACCTAATTAACACCTAGCATGTTTTGATCCCCATCTTGCAGAAGTGTTTGTTATCAGTGAACAGAAATCCAAATCTTGAGCTGTGTATCTCCAGTAATTAAAATGAAAATGTTGACAAAGAAAAACTTTTGGGAGTTCATGCTGATTGGAATCTAGACTGGTTTAAGCAAGTGAAACATTTGTTCTGTAGTAAACTCAAGAATTTACCTTTAACAGTTTGAAATGTTATCTACCACTCATCAAAAATTATTTTACAATGCATGCAATTTTCCTTTTTTGGACTATTGCTGCACAATTTGGGCAAATACAAATGATAGCAGTAATCAAACAATCTGCAAAGTTCAAAATAGTTCTGCCAAGTTGGATTATCCTAAATTAACCACTTGATACGACATCCAGAAATCTATTCATAAATCTGAAATGGATGAAATTTGAACATAGATTAGCATGCCAAAATTCCATATTTTTCAAAGTAAAGAATTAATTTTGTCCTCATTATTTGAGGGTTTTTGTTTTCATTTTAAGTTTGAAAAACAGTACCAAGGACTGAGATTGATTACAATGATCATTGCAAGACACCATTTCCCAAAACAAATACCAGTACTTTTAAGAAATCATTTGCTTGTGCTATTCTTTGGAATGAGCTCTCCAAATCTAAATGTGTTCAAAACAAAAACATAGAAATACTCTCTAACAAGAAAGTTATCATGGTAAATAATGAAATGCATGTACTCCAATTTATTTATTCTGCTAACGTGTTTGAGCATGCTTGGTATTTTTTTTATATAAAAAATTTCTTTCATTTAAAAGTTTGTTCATCCTGAAGGCCTCAGGGGACAATAGTATAATATACTGATTTACCCTCATGGAATAGTGTATTATTGTTACTGTTATCATTATTATTATTATTATTATTATTATTATTATTATTTGTTGCAATCAGTTAAAGTTGATCTGCATTTTATTATCACATTTATTACTGTACATCTTTTGTATCAAATCATGTAAATACGGAAGAGCAAAAAAGAGCAAAAAAGTTAAATGTCCTGCAAATCCAATCTGCTTAAGAGCTAGGTCATAATTGTGTCACGTCCACTCATTTCAGTTGACCAATTGAACACTTGTAATATTATGCAACACAAGTATCTCACAATAAGTGGTTTATCACATTCATTTACAAAAATGATCAGTGACAGCAAAGAAACTAAGAGAAGGAGTAAGAAGTGTTTTATTGTACAGATAGTGTTCATTACGGAGAAGCAAGTTCCAAAGTTTATAGTGAACTTAAAATTTCCGAATTGGCACTTGAGTAGGCTCAAGGAGAAACAAAAAGCAATTACTTGCTGCGAATCATGGCATGAACATTTTGTTGACAGCAAAAACTGAATTTTGACCTGGCTTCTCGAAATAAAAGTACTTTTTCTGCCAAGTTTTGCTCTGAATTGGCAGTAACACTATGTATCCACATTCACATGCAAAATGCAGAGACATAATACACAATGATTTTACACATACATGTGATCTCTGTTGAAACCTCTTGGAGCAATGTTTAACAATCTGTCGGAGGTTATCCTGAAAAAAGGGCAACTTGTACAGAAAAGTTAACAATTTGGCTAGAAAAAGCTCTTTATTGAGAATTATTCCCAGTGAGATTATATAATGAGTACTCAACCATTCAACCCACCAATCCCCCACATTTCAATAATGATGCCACTCCCTTTTTTTTCTCTACAGGTCCCACAGTAAATTGTACCCTTGCTTATTGCTGCAGTCTGTTTTTGGGTGCCATTGTGTGCATGTTATTCAGTTATTCATCTACCATCAAATCTTTGCAATTTGTAATCTGTTATATCACAAATTTAAAGAAAGCAATATTTCAATTATCTAGTTTTCCTTGCTATATTATTTATCATTTTGTGCTCACAAAAATTTTGGCTGAACATACAGCAACTTTACAGGATGCATAAAAACACTACATTTACTCACCATATCCTGTTGTCCCAAAGTCAGAGAAAGAAGTGACTGCTTCACAGTATTTTTTTCGAAGTTTTTGGTTTCAATTTCCACTATATTCCTTTCTCCCTTGACAGCAGAAGGTCCTAGCACAGCCTGGAAGGAATATGTTTTGAATGCCTCATTTGCAATCATGATTTATGTAACCTAACTTGTCTAAAAGATGAGACTGAACATGCTGACGAGAAAATCCACATGTCCCACTCACCATGTCTATTCATTAATAAACCAATATTTAATGACAGCCCCCCTTCCCCCCAATACTTTTCTTTATGAATTGGAATCAGTATTTACCAACAATATCTTTCAGACTGATAAGCACATTCCACCTTTTGACTGGTCTTCAGTCTCATTAAAAACACGGTACTTTTGCATCATCTCGTACAAAAATATTAAAGACGCCAAGCAGGCCTGAAATCAGTCGGCTACCAAGAGTAAGAGCAGCTGGCCAAGAAAGCCAAGTCTGCGGAATGGAAAACTTTTTGCACATTTTAAAAAGTTGTTAGTTTTTCTACCTTCATCCATATCTGGTGGCATATGGCACAATTTGTCCAATATTGAAAGGGTTCTTGATAAAGATGTGTCAAATTTTTTTTACAGTTTTTTTTCTTTTTTTATAGATAATCTGATGTAAATGTTTTTCTAATGTTTGTGGATGATTGGCATCACATAAAAACATCAAAGTTCTTTATACTTGGAGATGCTTTTCAGTGAGGTATGATCAAATTCTGTAGAGTACTTGTTCAGAAATGGTTTACATGTTTTCTTTTTTGAGAAACCCTTGCCAAAAAATTGGATTGCAGAATTTAACCAGTTGTATAACACTGAAAGACCTCCATGCCAGTATACTATTGGCAGAATGGCATCTTTTGTATAACGTCATTTGGGCATCAGTTGTATAAAACTGAAAAATCTCCATGCCAGTATTTTATATGATGAATTTAGTCAAATTCTGTTGAGCAGTTTTTGTGAAGAAAGCTTCAAGGGTGTTTTGTTTTCACTCATGGCTGCCATATAAAATGGTTTAGCATCGAGGGTAAAAATTTTAATTTCTCTGTGCTGGGATGTTTTCTGTCAAATTCGAATTTAGTTTAAGTTTGACTAAACATTGACATTTTTTTTAGTTTCAGTAAAAATGGACAATGGATCGATATCCATTGTATAATTGTGAAGTATGCTTTCTATCATGACTGGACAAAATTCTAATCAATTAAAAGAAGTCGTATAAAGTTTTTTAGTTTCTATTTTTAGTAATGGCAGCCATATATGATTAATACCAAGACGCTTTGTCATTTTCTATTCCAAGTAGTTTCAAGGTTTGGATACATTTGTTAATGGTGGCCACATCTGATTCCAGATCAACATCATTTGCATACATTTTAAACATCTTTATGCTGATAAGCTTTTTGACAACTGTGATCAAATTCTGCTCAGTAGTTTGGGAGAAGTCATTAAAAAATTATTGCATGGCCACATTTTGATAGTGGATTGGCATGAATTGTAAAAATTGAATGCCCTCCATGCCAGGATGCTTTCTGTCAAATTTGATCAAATTTTGTTAAGTGATTTTTGGCAAGTGATTTCTATTTTCAATGAAAGTGACCATATTTAATGGTGGATTGGCATCATTTGTACAAATCTGAAAGGTCATGCCAGTGTGCTTTCTATGAAGCTTTATCGAATTCCATTCAACAGTTTTAGAGAGGTCATTTAAATGTTTTGTATTTTTAGTAATGGAGGCACTATTTTGATTGTGGATTTGTATCAAATTTGAAACGTCTTCAGGCCTTGATGCTTTGGGTCAAATTTGAAAGCTATTGGAGAAGTCATTTAGAGGCTTTACTATTTTTAGTAATGGTGGACAAATTCAATGGTGGAACAGCATTACTTGTAAAAAAAACTAATAATTATATAATTCATGTCTGCTTTCCGTAGTCTCTAGAAGCCATTGTAAACAATATCGTGCAGAGAATAAATTCAGATCTACCTGACCACCCAACAAACCATCTGTCTACCTACTAACCAAGATCGAGGAAAAATCAAGGAAAAATTAACTTTTTGAATCTTACTATGATGTCAAAGCAGAGGTAATAAGCTGACAATGCTTTAATGTTATATTTTTATTCATTTTTTTAAACAATTGTTCTTAAAATCTGCTTTCTTGGTCCTGTGTGACAGAGTGCTCCAAGGTGCTGGCTGTGACAGATCACTCGCATCTCATCTCTATACTCGTGGGTATAAGTTAAAATTCAGCCAACACCGGTATGCAAGAAAGTTTGCCAGTAGTTCCCTGCGGGTTAGTAAAGCTTTCCGAGATCTTCCCAAGTTCTTCCTCTGCCAAATATACTGGCCACCATGTATCATGTGCTGAAAAACAGCATTAAACCCACAAAACATTAAAATTTGCTTTCAAAACTGTTGTCATTGTCAACCCATTGAAGTTGGATATTACTGGGGGATTGGCACAGGTATGGAGTAACCTTGGACTGACAATCAACTGCCACACTTGCAATTGAAAGGAAATGAAGCTCTACAACCCATTCCATGCAATCACCCAAGAAGTTTTTGTGCCTGCCTGTTTAACTCCTTGGCCTTGCCATGGTAACTTGTACTAGCAAATCATTTCATTGTGCATTTTCAATAGCAGTCTGAAAAATAAAATTTATAACATTCTCAAAGCTTCCTTGATAAAACTTGGCCACGATATTACTTTAAACTTCTGTGTAGAATAAATGCAAGATAAAATTGATGTATATTGATGGTACAGTGCTCAAGCTTTAAACACTCACATGTTTGAGGAACAGTGTGTGGATTAGATATTCTGTGTCCTCTTCCTCCTCCTCCTCCTCTTCAAAAGACCAGGTTGTTTCTGGTTTGTCCTTTCGCAGCTCACATCCTAAACATAATACCCGTTTTTAATCTCATGGCAGCATAAGAAAATCTTATTTGATATCTTGATTTTTAATCTGACAGCCACCTAAATGTAAGAAAATCTTATTTGATATCTGGCTTTTTAGTCTTATGGCCACCTAAACGTAAGAAAATCTTATTTGATACCTGGCTTTTAATTTGATGATATGGGCACATAAAACAGCTATTGACCTTCAGTCTGAACGTTGGTACACGATATGCCCTTTCTAGTGTTAACATTTATTTTACACAAATAACAAGTTAACTATTTCTCTAGGGTTCCATCAAGTACAATCCCTACTGGAAATGTGTACATGTGCCATAAATCATACAAGTTTTTCCACAAATCAATCAACATTAAATGTTGTATGTGTGATCTGAAACCTTTTAATAGATTTGGTTTCAATCCATGAAATTTCTGAAGCATTACTGTGTAAATGAAGTTCAAAGTTCTTTGTCAAACTGGGGCCACAATTCCATACTATTTTACTGAAAAACTATGAAACTCGAACTTGATGCAGTTCTTTTCAATGTAAAACCTCATTCCAAATTAACTTCGATCCATGAAATCCTTCAAAAACTGTTCATCAGAAATGCAAGGGCAGAGTTTTAAGTCAAAAAAAAGCAACCTAAACTCAACATTTTGCCAGAAAATTATAAAAATCCAACTAGATCAACTTCTTCTCAATGTTCATGTACTTCTTTGCTATTACGTGGTGTATTTTGACAATAGGACTTGGAGCACAGCAAAATCTGTACAAAGTGATGAATTTCAGCTGAAGAAGGAGTACCTAGATTACTGTATTGTAAATACCAATAGGTAAAAATATTTTGTTATCTGCAACTTAGGCAATTTAATATTTGTTTTAGTTTATTAAATTATACACAAGCAAATAATAAAGTCAAAAAGATCAAAAAACTTTTGAAATTACTCCTATAAATGTACATGTGAGCACACATGCATAGTGTCTTCACAATCACATCTATTCAAATCCATAGTATACTGATACTTTACAACTTTACAACTGTTTAGGAAGTCAGTTCAAAGCTAAATGAATCTTTTGGACCACCAACTTTTTGTTACTTTTTCTCTACTTCTTAACTTCAACTTTTTTAAACATTTTAAATTTTAACTGAATTATATAGCCAGTATTATGCTGACATGCATACCTTTAAACCACCAATATCCATCCATCCATCCATACATACATTACTGTGACTAGATACAAAAGACCACACAATTAAAATAAATGCATATGGTCTCAAAATACAGGTTCTAGTGATCTGATAAATTTCCAAAACGTTTTTGAATTTTTTTCAATTTAAAATTCATACTTTTAAAACACTGCTTCAGAATTTCTGAAACTATCCTCATAAAAGCCAAATAATACTGAATGAAAGTCAAAGGCCTGAGGAAAGGGAGTCAGTACCTTCATAGCTCATGCATCAATAATTACCTTGATTAGCCACTATACAAAAGTCACCATAAAAATAACATGGAGCATGCAATCCACTCCTAATTCAAATACTGTTCACATGTACAAAATATGGTTAACCTGTTGAGAGTAACCTATTACAATGTAAAATGTCAAGTCATTGAATACTTTATCAATGAATAAATGCATTATTCCCATTTCCAAAATATACTAGTCAGAAAATGCCTCTGGAGTAGGTTAAAAATGAAAGAATCCCTGTTCCTATAGTAATGTTAACACAAGTTTATAAAATGTGCACATGACATACAATAGACAAAACAATGCCATTCTAAGTATAATTCTACCTTTCCACATCTCTGCAGGTTAGCAGAGTTATTGACAGTGTATATCATGCCTTGTTCAACTTTAAATTGTTTCATTTGCTGTACAACATTCTTCTCTTGTCATGACCAGATTCAGTGTGTAAAAACAGTTTACTTGGATGCAGAGGTTAAACAGGTTACAGCTTCCTAAAATCTATATATAATTTGAAGGGAAAAAGGGTAAAAGAAACTTCCAAGACTGAAAAAACAGCGACTAATAAATAAACTTTATATAACAAATTTCAACAAAGTCACTTTAGCATGAAAAATAGGGTACCTTATTATTCAATAAAGACATCAACTTGTCAACAGGTATCAAATTTCACGATTCTCGGAAGGAGAATATGGTTACTTTATGCTAAAAATGTGTTTTCAACAAAATTTAAAATGTACACAATTATCAAGAGAACCATGTGGTAATAAGCTAAATATGCAAGAACTTGGGAGCCAAGAAAATATGAAATATAGGTCACCATGACCTTTGTTGTGAGGTTGTTGTACTAACAGATGCACACTTTCATCTGGTTTCATAATTTTGGAATGAACAGTGCTTGAGATGTAACCAATGTCAGTAAGGTATGAAATATGGGCCACAGTAAACTACTTTTGTGATGACAGTGTAATATTCTAGATGCATCCCCTTACCAAGTTTTATGATTCTAGGTATGCAGGGAGCAAGAATAATATCTGGCAATTAGCTTAATGCAAAACTTGACCCAAGCCAGTAAAATATAAAAATATAAGTCACAGTGTCTTCATTTGTAAGATTGTGGTGCCTAGGTCAAAACAAAATGTGTGTATTTCTGGTTAAATTTGAAAAACAGTAGGGTAGGTGGGTCAGTACAAACTTGTTTTTTGTTAGGATGAATATAAATAGAAAGAAAGCATTATTTGCATCCTGACATTTACTCCAATCTTAGTTAATCCCATTATAAATTTTTTTCTCTTACTCCCACTTTTGCCTTTTTCCAAATTCAAGTAAATGCAAAAATTTTTAAACATTTCCCCATCTGCTTGTCCAATTTCATCTCGGTCCATACCCTTATTTCTTGCATAATCTGGAGGGTGACTATCACATAGGTTGGTACCAGCTTCCTACATAAAATAAAACAATCAAATCCAAGGAAAATGATGATCCTGCATCAGGATGCAGGTTTGACATGTCACTAAATGGACAAATAATATTTTTGAAATCAAGTCTTGTCTTCTTCCTTTATAGCTTTAAAGTTCCAAAGTGTATGGTGACCACAGATATGCCGTTGTGTATATTTAATTTGCATTGTTAGGGTTTTTAATTCATAATATGATATGGATAATTGCATTTTGGACTTGATATTGTCCAAAAAAAGGTTCATGTTCCAGACTAGAGAGATTTTTATTTTGGTAAACAAATAATACATAGCTAATAATTTTTTAAGATTAAGTTAAATATTAAGATCATTATCTAAGTCTCAGTCAAGGACATTATGTTTACGATGTTCTTTATTATAATTTTAGTAACAGAATCTTCTAGAATGGAATTTTCCATTAATTTTTTTTTTTTTTATAGAAACTGCTAATTGTGACCTAGGTCAAGTTTACGGTTTTATAGTCATGTTTACCGGAAAAATTGTTTATTCCAGCAATAAAATCCGAAGCAGAAATCAGTCTTATTGTGTTCGGTATTTGATCAGAGCTGGAATTTATTTGTTAAAATCACTTATTCACTGGGTATACAGAGTGCTTATCAGCAATATTCTTGGAGAGAGACCAACTTGGAATTGTAATGATATGGACATCTCGGAGTATATTAACATGATTAATTGGAAGACTCGTCACGTCACGTCACAGGCCATCACAGGCATATCAACACCTTCAGCGCTGGATCTTATTTTGAGTACCACTGGAATTTAATTAGAACTTTATTCATTAGAACTGGTGATAAAGTATTTCGTAATAACGGGGAATCAATTCGTAATACTGTAATTTCTTTTTAAAATGTTACTTTGTATTCTAGGGAAATAAGTTATGTGTTGAATTTACGTAACTTGTTGGTTTCGCTCTTTTCTGTTGCTTAGTTTAAGACCGTAGAGTTGTAATAATGCCAAGTAGAATAAAAGATGTTGGAAGATGGTCAAGATCAGATTGGTTGATTTACGTCCTTGGAGGAGATGTACTGAACAAAGTGCACGAGTTGTTTTATGTTGGGACATGCGACTCTAGCATGTAAAGTAGTACGAGATTTATTTCGCTCAGAGTTTTATTTATAATGATGGACACATCTCCAGCAGAATTGTCAGTTTTTGTTTGAAAAGCTGTGAAGGTTTCTAAAAAAAAAAATCTGTTGAAGCAGACAGCTATTGGATCGGGTTCTTCAAGCACACAAATTCGATAAATACTTGTCTTTAATCTTTGGCTATTCCACTGTAATAAGGTTTCAGATATCGATGAATTTGGTGAAAATACGGGCCTTATGGGAGGTTTCCATGGTGCTATATCCGGAGGCCTTCCATTATACTCTTTAGACTCACACTGATTAAACAGGAGGATAGGATTGTCAGATCCAATTGGAAGTCCGATTCTTTAGTTCTTTATTTTAGCAGCAGTAGAGCTGGACCCTACAACTTTGTAGAGACCTTATTTTTGAAAATTAAGGGTTCCCTGAAGAAAAAAAACATTTTTGTCTTAATAATGAAAACTTCTTTAATTGACCAGATTTTTTCACAATCTGGTCACATACGTATGTCCTTCAACAGCTCTACTGCTGCTATAAATTAAACAGCCATATAGATATTATCAATAATGAGTATTGGAGAACCACACTCAGCTAAATTAGCTCGAGAGCGACTAGAGGCAATTAAAAAATATCTACCCGTTCGTGATTCTGTTAAGCAACAACTACAATCGCATCAGGAATCTCAAGTTGAATTTGAAGAGGATACAAAACAATTATTTAAACCTATCACTGAGACCACTAAAGGTATTCAACCTGTGTTAGAGAAAACAGCTGAGGCTACAACTGCAACACAGAAGGTTATTGGAGCATTACCAAACCAAATTAAGGAAGCTATAGAGTCTGCCGATAAAACACGTGCTGAAATTCAAGATGTTAAAAATATTGTCGAGGATCTGTCTAAACCAGAATTAAAAACTCGGTATTTTAATCAACGAGGCTATGAAGCAGTTATGACTGATCCTGTTGAAGTTGCTGTGATGGGATATCAGATTCGGAGTCAGCTTCTAAAGCCAGAATTTTATAACACTCCAGAAAACGAGTGGAATGCTAGGGTATTTCGGGAGTACAAGGGTATTTCACAAATTAGTAAAAAATATAAAGAAGATTATGATGATTTTGTTAGTGAAGTTAATGAAGTGAAAGAACAATTTAGAATACCAGTTACATCATCAAAAAAGCAGAAATCTCGATGGCGGAGACAACCATCACCACCACAATTTGAATTATCACCAATATCATCACCATATCTCAAATTTCCATCACCAGAGCAACCAGTACCACGACTACAACCACTACTACAACAACACAAGATACTACAACAACAACAAAAGAGACAACGACAACGAGAACAACGAAAACAACGAGAACAAGAACAACGAAAACAACGAGAAGAACGAAAACAACGAGAACAAGAACAACAAGAAACAATAAAACAATTACGAGAACAAAAAAAAACACCAAAAGAAGAATTTGCAATATTGCCACAATCACCACAGATTAAATTACCACGATCACAACAACTACAACTAGCCCAAACAACAGGTAGGGAGGAAGAAGAATTTCAAGACGCTCCCGGCGCAACTGGAAGTGGTTTAGGAAGTGGTCTTATTACTTGCCCCAACAACGTTCTTGCTGATGTCGATCGATTAGAAATTCTCATCGGAGGAAAAAGAGCTGGTAATAATTCCCCAGAAATCATTAATGAAGTAGCTGACATTTGCAAACGATTATTTAGTGGCGGCATCATGGATATTAATGTATATCGATCTCTCATTAATGAAATCGCCGATGATTATTATAGTGACTAAGTATGTAATTAGTGATAAAATCACTTAATAATAACAATGATCGTGCATGGTACTCAACGTGGACCTACCATGGTAAGGGTAATAAACTCTCGATTACCGATATACAGAGCAACCTACGGAGATGGATTAGGTGATGTTGTTCAGGGTCTGTTTACAAGAATAGCCCCAAAAGCAATACCGATTGCAAAGCAACTAGGAATGAAAGCTATTGATGTTATTCGTGAAAAAGGTGTAAGCGCTGTTGGTAATCTCGCTAGCAAAGCGTTTTCAGCAATTAAAGATAGACTATCACGATTAATACGCAGACCGACCCGACCTGTGAAATTACCTAGCACTGAAGTGATGCCCGCAAGTGTGAGTAAAATAATAAATCAAGCTGCTAATCAAAAACTAGCGGAGTTAGCTGATATCCCGATGTCGGAAAAGGAAAAAAATATAACCGCTAGTCTGATAGCAGGAAGTGGTCTTCGAGTTAGACGAAGACGATAATAATAAAGATGTTTAAGCGCATTTCTAACACCGCGTTTGACATAGACGCACCAGTTCTTAAAGATGAGTCTGTGCGCGATTATCAGTATTATTCTTACGACGCACGAATTCCAGATCAGCGTGGACGAATTGAACTACAGGTTCAAGATACAAGTAGATATTTCCTACCCGCTGAGGCATTTATTGAAGTAGAAGGTGAAATTTTAAATAACGTTGCTCCTGCAGCACCAGTAGTATACGCCGCTAATATTGTTGTTGGCTTTGTTAATAATGGTATTATGGCGTTATTTGATAGCGCTACGTACATGATTGACGGAAAAAATATTGAATCAATCCAGAAAGACGTCGACGTTGCCACGACGATATTGGGTCTTGCAAGATACAGCGATGATTATTCGAGATCAGCTGGTCCATCAATGATGTTTGTCAAGGATACTTCTAACCATTCTGATAACGATCAATATGATATAAGACAACCACAGAATAATGCGGGAAACGCCAATGTGGATGTAGAAAATATGATTATTAATGTTAATCCAAATTTCAACTTAGGATTTAGATCACGTCGAGCAATGTTAAAAGGTGATAGGAGAACATTTTCGTGTGCGATTCCACTGTCACATATCTTTGGATTTTGTAGAGATGTCAGGTTATTTTTGGAGCCAAACATACGGTTGTACTTGTACGAAAAGGCGATGATAATGATGCAATATGGAAACCCATTGGTGATCCTGGTAAAGTAGTACTAACAAAACTTTCCCTGTGGATGCCAGTGATGACTCCGTCAATATCTGAAGAAGACCGGTTGTTATCTTTTATGAGTCAAGGCGGTAAATCAACATTGTCATGGTTGACTATGACCACAGATGCTGTTCAAAGCGCAGTTAATGGTTTATTTACGTGGCAAATAGCATCACAGCAAGGTGTTTCTGCACCACGACACATATTTATTGCGTTTCAAGATGTTGCACGAATAAACAATCAAGATGAAAGTATAATGATATTTGACAAACTCGGTGTTTCTGAGGTTTCATTAAGGATTAATGGACATCAAGAACCATCCGAGGATATATTACTGAATTTCGATCAAAATCATGTAGCACGTGCATATCATCGATTAATGTCGTTCATGGGACGTGATCAAAATGTTGATACTGGTTTACAAATATCTCAGATTTTACAACGCTGTATCCGATTTATTACTTTTCACTAGAACATTTGGATTTAACAAGACAATCTGTTGTAGATATTCATTTTCGAGCTCGTGTGACTTGAGGAGCTATTGTCAATTACAGAGCAATCGCAGTTATACTCAGCGATAAATCGATGTTACTCGAAGGTGTTGGTGGACGAATGAGAGTTATTGATGCTCCAGTAGAAAACATGTAATTAGATCGTTCATAATATTAATAATGTCATATCATCACGTTAGTGTAAGTCTGACTCCTGGTCAGATTAAAAGGCTGCAATCAGCATCAAAAAATAATTGTGGAATAAAAATATCGCTAAAGCGAGAACAAATGACCGGTGCAAATAAACTATCGTTGACCGAACGTCAGTTTAAAAACTTCAACGACGCTAAAAAATCAAATAAAGGCGTTAATCTTTCTGCGGGCGCCATCAAAGATATTGCTAAAACGGGTGGTATATTTCCGCTTCTTGCAGCAATACCAGCATTAATAGCCGCTGCAGCACCAGCCGTTGCAAAGGCAGCTGCATTAGGTGCCGTTGGAACAGCTGCTGGAATGGCGTTAAAGAAAGCAACCGGACAGGGAATCAAAAAAAAAGGAAAGGGTCTAAGATTACCAGGAACCCCGCCTTCGTGGTACGGAAAAGGCCTAAGATTACCAGGGACCCCACACTGGTACGGAAAGGGTCTAAGACTTCCAGGGACAGTTTACTAATAACACCCATGTCCAATTTTGATTTACTTAATGCTGCTAAGCAATTAAAAATAAAAAATTTTAGAGGTGTTTTTATGCGCGATCAATTACCTACCGTTGCAATGCAACATGAAACCGGTATTATTAATCTCGATAAAAATTCTGGCCCAGGCACGCACTGGGTCGCATATGCAATTGATCCATGTGGAATTATTTATTTCGATTCGTATGGATTAGCACCACCAAAAGAATTTCTTCATTACGTTAGCAATAATACTGCTCCAATCTGGTATTCAACGCTACCGACACAAAAAATAACTGATCCTCCAATATGCGGTCGTGAAACCCTCGCTATGCTTGATGCTGTATCAAAATCAACAGCACCGCCTCATAAAGTCGTGCACGCGTTCACTACGTTACGTCATAGCACTTAAACTGATATCAGTAAATATAATGGTAGATATTTATGGAGGATCCTCAGGTAGAGCTCAGAAGGTCGATTTATCTAAATATGCAACCATTGATCAGCTCAGAAATGAAATCGATGATTTATTAAATATAACGAAGTCGTCGTTTTTCAGGATAAACAAGGACGATTAAAAACGAGTAATATACAACTACTAGATGTTCTTGTACGAATTCCCAACGCGGTTGTTAATAATGTCGTTACTTTCACTGATCAAGGTAAAATACAGGATTCCGGTAAGTCGGTTAATGATTATGTTAAGAAAACTGGTGATGTATTTACCGGTGATGTTATTATGTCAGGAAGAAAAATTACATATCTTGGAGATCCAATCGCAGATACAGACGCAGCAACAAAAAAATATGTCGATTTTCAAGAATCCAAATACGTGTCAGTGCGCGGCGGTATAATGCGTGCATTTCTCGACATGAATAATAATGGTATTAATAATCTCAGAACACCAGAAACAGATTTTGACGCTGCAACGAAGAAATACGTCGACTATAAGGAAATTCCAATAACGACTTCATTAACGACAATCAGTGATGGAATTGCTTCATTTAGAACTGAATATTTTAATCACGTACAAACATTTCTTAATTTTCGTAGAAATGTACACAGATCTATTAATGACTTTTTTGGAACTCCACCAAATGTTGTTATTAATCTCGCTGACATTAACGCAAGACTCAACGATATCATTAGTGGTATTCCTAACATTATTCAAAAAACTAATCTCGTTAAAATTCCTCACAAGCAGACCATTAATATCGTGTACACAGTCGCATCAGGAAAAGCAACATGGACACCGGAAAATAACACTTTTAAACACACTGCAGAGGTTACTGGTGTATACAGATTATCTGTATTTAGTAGTGCAAAATTCAGTATATTTACCACATTTCCCTGGCGTCATTCAACCGATGATTTTTCTGGAATTGTGTCTATAGTGTTAAATAAAGATACTGAAGAAACGTTTATGCTGATAGCGAATGATAAAAAGTTAATCGCAGCGACTTATTGGTGGTGTATTGAGTTCATAGCCGAAACTCCTCAATTAGTTACCTAGATAAATATAATGAATCAAGAGTCATTTATCGACGTTCAACGTCACAGATACACTCAAGTATGTGAGTGTCAAACTAAACTAAAAAATATCATCGACGATTACACGATAAAGGTAAAAAAATATCGTCGTCGTATGGTTGTTATTGATATAATGGTATACCCGGTTTCTGCTGTTATTGCTGGAACTGGATTATTATTATCAACAATAACGATGACAGCGCCTGCAGTTGTAACGATTATAGTTTCAACGGCAACAACATGCGCAGGTATTTTCAGTATTATCGCCAAGAAAATATCTACGTGTACGAATAATAAACTAAACGAGTATATAATGAAATTGCACACAGCAACAGCCGCCTACACTAATTATGCTCGTATATTTCAGCGTATCTCAGTGATGGTAAAATATCCGATGAGGAGTTCGTAACGATAATGAAAACCTATGATGAAGCATTCATAATCGCTAATGATAATAACGGAAAGATGGAGAATTAAATAATAACGATAATAATAATGTCATCGTTAGAATTACTTCAACAGATCGTGGCTAATACAACGCCGTCAAAAACTACTATGATATCATTAAGTTCAACTAATCCTGAATTTAGCGTTAATTTTCCGACTGCAATTCCAGCAAAGGAAATAGCATTAGCGCAATTACGAGTTTATTATAGTTGGCCTAATATTAGATCAAAACCGCTTGGTGGACAACAACCAAATAATTCACTGGTATTTGCGAATAAAAATAAACCGGATGGAACACCTGACTGGCAGGTTGTTGGAATTTCAACGGGCAGTTATCAAATAGAACAGATTAATGATGAATTCCAACGCAGAATTAAATCTATCACGGGGAAAGAATCTAAAATAATGATTACTGTTTATGAACCAACACTATCAGCGGCGATTGAAATAAATTCTCCTGATTACCTCGTAGATATTTATCAGAGTTCGATTAGATCAGTGTTAGGATGGCCTGAAGTCGCACCTGTTTATAATGGAGTTTCAGAACCAAAACTAGAAGAATTTAAAACGAGTGAAGAAAAATTCATTAAAGATCCAGAATATCGAGAAAATTATCCATGGAGACATTTTTTAAATCTGATCCAAACGACGATACATATAACTTTACCGATTTTTACGGTAAAAGAATTCCCAAGATGAATAGATCAGCATTCAATGCTATCGTTACACCAGAGGGGATATATCGAGAAATTGTTGATGTAAGATTTATTAAAGAATTTTTTGATGATCTTAAGCCTGAATACGATAAAACGTTTAATGATTTAAGAAATTTATTTATTTCATTATCACAACATTATAATGAAAGTGTAAAGCAGCAAATAATCGAGTCAATAAAACATTTAAATGGTATCTTATTCGATTTATACATCACCAATCGAAGTATTATAAATGTTGCGACTGATCTTAGTAGAATTGTTTACACAAAACCAAATACTAAACAAGTATTTCTTGATCATTATAAAATAACAGAAAAAGATTTACAAACATTTGTTATACCAGATTTAAATAACGCTGAAATGAAGAAATCATTAAATGATCTTATTGAAGAATATTATCCGGGATTAATTGAATCGTGGAAACAAATAGCCCCACCACCGGTTATACTAAAACACAATAACAACCCCTTTGGTGCCGGTAGACATATATCGCCAGGCATTGTAAGCATAACATCAGTTATTGCAATCAATCTGGTATGTGATGTTATTGAAGGTAGCTATCAGGTAGATCTTTCTAAATCTAGCCAAGCTCAGCAAGGGTACATATTATTCAGTTTTAGCCCGTTAGTCCCACCAGGGTGGTTAATCGTAATTGAACCAATTAATCCCGTTTACCTGCGAGTTCATAATCCATTTCTGACAAGAATACACTTTAAACTCACTGACCAAGCAGGAAACATTTTGGACACGAGGAACGAATCTCTTAATATAAACCTGTATGTACGCTCATAGAACGTCTGATTATTTAATCAGGGCATAATCTGATGAGTAAATACATAATCAATTTTCTATGATTAAAGCAACTGTATATATAATAAAGCGAGATAACTCGGCTATCTCTCTGCAGTAAATTGAACGATTATTTCCCTTACTACGTTACCTGTACAAATCCAGTTGTATATACGTGTATAGCGTATATTAGTCCGTCTGTCTGTTACCTTAACGAACTATAACTTTATGCGTGCAAAATTATTTTATGAATTTGAAAAACTGAAGTACAATTCTACATTCTATTAGTAATACAAGTTCTGTGAGACAGCACAAATATTATATATATACTTAAATTTAACAATATTATTGATAAGAGAACGATGGCCGAAATGGTAAGACGGTTTGACGTAGATCGAAGCTCTACAGACTCTCGCGTGTTCGAGTCTCCAAAAATGCTAAAGATATTATCTTGCATTTGCGACTGATGCTTATTTAATTGGGGAACCCGGAGAATTTCCTCGATATCCACAACAGACAAAATACACTCTCCTATCATACACCCTTGAGGGGTGTACGTTTTACACTCCCGGGGTTTTGTATGGGGGGAGAGTGTACAAAATCTGTTGGACGTAGACAAGATTCCCCCGTCATCACCATTTGTATATATTCATAACCATACAATCATTAGGATAAGTTTATGTTTGTGCAGTCCAAAATCATAAACCATTTGTATATATTTCATAACCATACAATCATTAGGATAAGTTTATATGTAACCTCTGATCCTGCTAGGATGTCATATGACAACCTAGGGGTTCACATGGGGTTTGTGCTGTCCTTAGAATTAAATTCTTAGAGATAAGTTTATATGTAACCTCAGATCCTGCTAGGGTGTCATATGACAACCTAGGGGTTCACATGGGGTTTGTGCTGTCCTCAAAAATCAAAATCATAACCATATAATCATACAATCATCCTCAAAACAGTCCCCTGACCTTCTGATCCTGCTAGGATGTCATATGACAACCTAGAGGTTCACATGGGGTTATGGGGACTACATTTTTTTAAAATAATTATTCAGATACTGATATTATTTTTTATATTAAATATATAAATATATATATATCAGTGTTGTACAGAATTATACATATATATATATATAATGAACCAAGAAAACATCAATGATATTATTTCTGCTATTAAAAAATTAAAACATAACGGAATAAAAATATCTGATAATCTCGACCCTCAGAAAATTATGTGTGATTTTGAATTACTGCAACAGAGAAAATTTGATAATAAATATACACTATCTTCAAACTACAGATTCATAAAATTAATTTATCAAGCTATGCTTGAATCACTAGCTATGGTAAACGACAATCAGATAAAGCTATTTGCACCTCTTGCACGTTCTATCGAAAATATTAAATCCGAACTGTCTCACGAGTACGAAAGAAAAAAGATTGTGGATAATCGTGTAATGCAATTAAGAAAGATTATGTTATCTGATTCTGTCAATGCTGAGAGCGGTGAAGGTGAACCCATGACAGTCAGTGACTGTAATTATGGCTAAACAAAACCCTTGGGAAAATTAACAGAGTCGAACTATTTGTTTTTGTAAGAAGACAGAATTAGACATATTCAAATACTATCCGCTGATTATATGTTTTTGAAAGGGCAGATTTGTATATTTTATTTGCGACACGTTGTACTGAAGGCATGCAAATACCAAAATATATGGCAGCAGAATTAATTGATTCAAAACTAATTTCTTCCCCAGTCTCTGTATTTACGGATTTAATAGATCTTCTTGCAAACTTTTTACATTTTCCAGTATTTCCCCGTGCAGCATTCTGACTTTGTGTAATAACCTGTAAATTAGATAACCGATTATTCTGGGGGTCTCCATCAATGTGGTCAACTACAAGTCCATCTTTAATGACCCCAAAATGACATTCAAATACGAATTTATGTGAGTAATAATATTTATTTTTCCCAGCATGAAATCTAAGATAACCAGTATTGGTAACACTACCGACTGGTTTTTTCAATCTGCAGTTTCTAATCACACCTTCTCGAGATGCTTCATAATTGGTAAGGATTGGACGTGACACAAATTCGTTTTGTTCCATTTATATATAATACTATTTGTTTAAATCATTATTTTTTTTTGAAAATCTAACCAGATAATCTTCGGTTTTTATAGGAGAGTCAGCATTATTTTTTTTGTCATAATGTCGTTTTAGTTCTCTGTATTTTTTACCACCGCATTGCGCACATAATTGAGTTTTTCCTCGCACTCCAGCACTACACACAATACACGGTTTTGGTCCTAGACTTCCATTTCTGACACATTGCATATGATAACTACAATATTCATTCACGCATGATTTATTGCAAGTAGAAGTATATCCAATTTTGAGCCAAGCACATTTGTTTTGTGTTTCAATCATATACAAAAGATTAATGTTCAATTAAATATATACTTGCCCTAATTATAATATGGAGGAATTATCCGTTATTGAACCTTCCCCTGCTAGATTTGACCTTGACTATCAGAATATAAACTCAGTACTTCGATGCAGGATCTGGCATTAATGGATGAGGATGTAACCGAACGTATTCGTGAAGCAAAAAAGGAATTTCGTGACGATGGTGCAGTTCATGCATGGTCCACATTCAGAGTTGGAAATGTTACTAATATGATGAACGACAAACGAGGAAAAGTAATTATTAATCACCTTGATAATCAAAAATATTTTATTTTAATAAAATTTATTGTAGAGACAGAAGAAGATATTTGGATTATTCGTGATAAACGTGATCCCGTCCGTATGCAGCCCGGGGGTAATATTGTTCTTTTGAGTAATAAATCTAAGCCTGGAATACTTACTGGCAT
>JAECUM010084485.1:0-12076 GCA_016617855.1 Megalonaias nervosa | reverse complement strand
ATTTGTACGTGCACAATTACAAGTAATTCCACCGCCTTCACTTTGTGAAAGCAGGACACCAGCGCCCCTACGTCGATTACACTCAAGACAGGTCAAGATCCCATTTTCGCGTGTGTGACCGAGACTACTATTAATTCTATCCACGGTAAATTGTCGTGGGTCATTAGAAGAATACTGCCACAATATTACTGTGTTGCAGCAAGTACAGTTATTATTTTGTTGTTGTTTCAGCGTCATGATAAACGTAACATCAAGATCAAAGTCACGCTTACTATTTTTGTCAGATCGCTGATAACCAGCTAATTTTGTTCTTTACTATATCATCGCAATTGCTAGCAGTGGTTTCCTGAGTCATTACGCAGTCTATGATAACCCTCCGTAGCTGAGACATTCTTCTAACTATCGACACCGCTGAACTAAATTTGACCGTTCGATCTGATCATCGACAATCCAGATATTTGTTTCAGAAATAGTTAATCCTTGTGACGAATGAATCGTTATATCATATCCTAGAGTCCATGGATATTTGTCCATCGTTAACGCGCTCTCAACAGCACTCACAGGAACAAAAACAATATCATTAAGAACGAGTTCTTGTTTCTCATTAATTCCAGGAATCTCAACTTCAGTGTTTTGTTTGTGTGTATCTGCTGGTCGATAACACAATGGCACAGGTAAATCTAAAAACTTTTCTTTATGTAACAGAAATAATTGATGTTGAATTGTATCACGAACTATCTTCCGACTTGCAACTATCAAATCAGCAGGCCTCCACAAATTCCAAAAATCATTCATCGTAGTCTCTGGAATTACTTCACGCATTATCTTACATTGAATATTTTCTGGCTGCAGTCTGATTAACGTTTTAAACTCTTTCAGCGGTTCATCAATAGCTCTATGATCATCAATTATTTCCTCATAATAATCTGCAAACGTTTTTAGCCATTCATGAGGAGATGATCCAACAAAGGTTGGTGGTTGACCATGATCACCACACATGATAACAGCAGTATTTCTCGTCAACAATCAATCAAGAAACATTTTAATACATCTAAAGACACTGTACATATCTCATCCCAGATAATAATCTTAGGGATATATTTCTCGTCCGTTCGCTCAGGAGTCCACGTATCTCCTTTCCACCTAAAGAAACCTGTGAACTTATCATTGAGATTTAACTCCTCGTTCGTTCATTTCTCTGGCAAGCCGGTGAGTCGGAGTTAGTACAACCGTATCAAAATTCCAAAATAATTCAATCGCACGTGTTGTTTTACCAGAACCTCCGGGTCCATTGAGAGAAACAGTCTTATATCTGGCCACAGGATCATATACCGATGGTATTAATGAAAGTTTTGACATCTGTTTATTTTTGTAATATATTTCCTTATATTCAACATCGGCGGATTCAGTACAACTAAGAATTTTTTCTCGCTTTATTCTCCATTCTCCCCAAGATGCATCAGCACCGATATGTAATTGTTTTAGCAATCCTGTATTTTTTTTTTTTTATACAGATAAAATGAATCTGTGGCGACTCTAACTGCGGTATCAGAAAATCTATTTATCATTGATAGTAAGTTTATCGAAAAGTACGCGAGCATCGAAGATCTTAAATGAGTAAACTGTGGTGAGTCACCATCAGTGTAACTCACAACTGTATCTAATTTAGTTCCGTCCAATAAGTAAACATTATTCCAACTTATAATTGTGCCTCTCTCTGTTGTATCAGCAATTATGAAATCGAGTTCGGCACCGTCGATGACTAATCTTGTACAATGTCGTTTATGATCATATGATCCTCCTTGTGTAAATTTACCAATTATTTTTCTGCCAAGATCTTTTGCAAGTTTATTTTCGAGATCGGTCTCGTCGGGATTTTCATCAGGGGAATATTTCTTCTGTTGTGGTAACCAAACTTGTTTTGCGGAAGATATGATATAATTGCTTCACTTACAGCCAATGATATCAATATTTTTACATCAAGCATATATCGTAATAACACTATTGGAGCCCAACCCCGTTTGTAAATTGTTTTCCAAACCAAACAGCGACAACCGGATGAAGGTTTTTCGGTGCAAACTCGAATGACTCAATACATGCAAATCCAGTTAAGTCAAAATCTGGCAAGGCTCCATTTATCGCAACTCTGGTCATCTCGTGTGCTGGATGTCCAAATCTTTTGAAATAATCAGAACAGTAGTAGATGATAATAAGGATTCTGGCTTAAGAACTATATCCCCATGTGCCAGAGACTCTCATTAAGTAAGATTTACCTATTGCAGAGACTCCCATCCATCCCTCTCCCAACAACTATACTTTTTTTCTCCACCACAAGAGGATTCTGGCTCAAGGACCCTATCTCCAACAAGACCGCCCCGTCCGATCGACACGGGGCAGGGGTTGATTTTATTTATAAAGTTTAGATAAAATTTTATTTTGAACTGCTTTGCACTTTGAGATTATTTTTAACGTTTAGATAAAATTTCATACCTCATCACCGATTTATTAGAGTTTCAACTGTTGAAATTAGAAATATTTCATCATCATGATAATAGAGACTAAACTTTATTCTACCGCTCACACACCGACGACACTCAAATAAATCTTTCATTTCTAGTTTATTAAGAAGATTTTTTGTCAATAGAAAATACTTTTGATCGATCAAGATCAATGGTAAGTTTAGTACATTTTTATTGACTGATTGGATCATGAAAGTTATTAAATCCTTCTGACAATTTCTGGCTCAATTTGTCAAGATAATTAAAATACTCGCTGTTACCAGATCTGATAAGTAAAAGTTTTAGCCTGTCACGGCCACTGAAATATATTCCTGATGTTTCATTATCAATTTCAACTGTCAACTGTTTACTGTCTATCGTTAGATATTTGATCTTGCTATTGTTGCTACGTGTCACTGTCAAATTTTCAAACAATATTTTTATTGTTCACACAAAATTTCATACCCTCGTCATCAAATATAATATCAAGCACAGATTTATCGCCGGTGACTTTATCGCTGTAGTCAGATGAAAAGATAATATCAAGTGTAGATTTATCATCACAACGATATTCACGTGCAAACGTTTCTATTCCGTTTTCGCAATAATGATTGTCATCGACATTACTTAATCCACGTTTGATAATAATATCTGTTTCAGGTTTATGGTGATTTGTTCAAATAGCCAATGCTCTTATTAAACTAATGCCGCCGTCAAGCGCGTACTTGTAATCATCAAACCTAATAGATTCTTTTAATAAAATCGCGAGGTAAACCTTTTGCTTTTTTTTTTTGTTTTTTTTTTTTTTGGTTATTTTATTATTGTCTAGCAAAACGGCATACATTTTACTCTGTAATCCAATAAAGTATTGGATGATGAGGGTGTTCATTTCATCCTTAAATTTACCAATAACCTTTTTATTTGTGTCATCATAAAATTTACTATCGCGAGGATACTCGGAAAGATCAAATAAATGTCGGTTATCAAAAATATCTTGATATACATCCTCGATCTCTATTTCATAAACAAGCGAGTCAGTATCGGTAAACAATAGTTTACTTGACGGCCACTGCTTCTTAACAAAATTATAATGAAAATCGTACATGAGCCACTTCGACAAATCAAGTACAGAAGCTCCAACATAAATCGGCTTATTAAGCTTTAAATTTGTTTTTCGTCGCTGTATCGCGACATGGTTCTCATTAAAAATTTTCATGCTGACAAAATCATTATCTGATACAAGTTTGTTTCGGCGGTTGATATTATTAACTAGCTCGATTTTTCCTCGCTTTCTAATATTTTCCATTGTCTTACCAAAGACGGAGATGTTCATAAGCTTAAAGAAGTTTTACTCGAAATCGGTTTTAGCTACAGCTCTCCTTGACGTGTTTGACCTAATATAAACTCTCATCCACGGCGACTGATTAAACTTTAACACTCTATCAACTTTCCTTAACACAAGACCAGCATCTACCGCTTGTTTTAAAACTTTGTAATGCAAAACATAATTTCGCTTATCAAGTAAATTTGGGACTTTTTTTTTTACCATAGAATTTTGTCCTGGTGATGCCAATGCTTGTTGTTCCTGAGATAACAAACTATAATCGATTATCATTGATTCCGCACAAAACGGATAATCGTTATGTAAATCATGCAACGAAGCAGGATAATCGAGATCAACTTCAACGAAATACGAAACATCGTCAGGTATCTTTTTTTCTGTCTCCGCTAAAAATTGGCCAGTTGTAATCCAACGAAATCCACCAAACGGCATTGGTTCTGACATTGCATAATCATACAAATTATTTGTATCTTTGTAATTTATATACTTCGATGGAAACTCAGGACTATATTCTTTCATGTACTTATTGTTTGCTTCCGAATATTTTTTTGTTATTACGCTAATACCGCCTCGGATACCTTTTTCGATAAAGTTAAACATGTCAACATCTGTTAGTAATTTTAGCTCGATTTTACTAAACTTTAACAAAGCATCCCAAGATAACTCAGAAGCAGAGTAATACCATCAAGGATCGAGTCCATAATTGTTATAGCTTACTCGACGAAAACTTTCGAACACATCCGCAAGCAATAGCACATCCGTTTTCAAATATAAATCATGATATTCGCCAAATGTTTTGCAATCGAATTCCTTCCAAATATCTTGTGCATATTTGTACTCGTCATCGGTTATATTTTCATTTTTTTTAGCTGTGAATAAAATTTATCTTTGTCAGGTAAAGAAGTTTCATCAGATTTACTCCAATCATCGAGGTCCTCGTATGGAAATACTCCTTTGCTTGTTAACAAGTTTGCTTGATTACTAAAACCATCTTTTTAGGTTATAAAACTCGCTACAACCTTTTACCAGCTCATCTAACAATGCTGCCATAAACTGTAGGCTGTCGATGAAACACAACTTACCTAAAGTAACTGACATATACTTTTCAAAATTATTTGGGATACACTTGATTATATTATCCAGTTTTAAACGAGACGTTATTTCAGGATCACCAAAAGCGTCTACGATAATGCTACTGTCATATCCTCGGAAGTTATGAAGAACAACTGAAATAAAATCTGGAGCATGAAATTTTAGATTACACTTATCATGAGCCCCTCCACGATATTGCCCGGTCAAATGACAATGATCACGTACTTTTTTATTACCAGGCGAGTCAAAGGTTTTTTACTTTTATACAGCATTTTTTATCTTTTGTGGCAGGTCAATATACCCAGAGCTATTCGCGCCGCTACCGCGTAATACGTTATATTTCATTGTGTGAAATAAAATTTCAATAATCATCTCAAACTTCCAACCAGAACCTGATTCGGTGAATTCTTCTATCTTTTTTCCAAATTTTCTGGTGTATTTCATCAGCTAGCAATGAAAGATTAGTTCCAAGCAAAACACGCTTCGATTTTGCATTAATGAAAGGATCTGTAATTTCCTCGTCAGTCGACTCTTCTGTCACAGTAGCTTTGAGAGTATAACGTGGTACTGCACTAGGATTTTCAAGCCCTTATGTTTTTCAAGTTCACGTTTTATAGTTGGTTCTAACAAATAATAAAGATTCGTGGAGGTAAAGTTTACTAAAACGATTTGTTTATCAAACCGATAGTGTTGTCAAATCCTCCGAAAGTAGTAGCTATTTTTGTAGGTTCTCCTATAAGGTTTTTTTTTTTGGCTATATCACGTAACTTCAGCATTGTTATATAATATACTAATCTCTAATTTATTGTTCAAACAGGTAGCTCACTGGTCGAAGGGCTAGTCAAACAATCAATTAGAGATATAAATTGCTTATAGTATAATGGCACAGAATCTGATGAGCGAGCAAGAGGACTATTATGTTCACCCCAAGTACAACATGTACGCGGAAAATATGTTAGGGTCAGTGATACACGTCAAATGCGGACAACCGTTTGGTAAAGCAACACTGGCTGGTTATAAGATCAGCGTTAAAGGTGATAATGCTGAGAGAGTCGAAATACTAAAGAAAGATTTTATTTATACGTTATTTTGTGATGAAATTCCAGATGGGAAGCGAGTATATCATTTCAACGGTGTGGTTACTGATGATAACATTGAAAATCTTGCTTCGCAGGATGAGTTTCAGCCGCATCCGGTATTTAATCTTTACGAGGCAAACGATCTTGGAATTATTCAAAATATCCAAACGAAAAAAGTGCTAGGAAAAATAAATAGCAGTGGCTATCTTAAAATAACTGTTCGAGGAACACGAAAAGATAAAGTTAATTATTATAACCATAGATTTGTTTATGAAACGTTTAACGGACCTATACCAGATGGTTTAGTAATAGACTACGTCAACCGCATTAAAACCGACAATCATTTAATAAACCTTGAACTTGTTACTCAACAAGAAAATATTAGACGAGGACGAGGTGGTAGTATTAATTTCAATAATCCTTCTAGACCTAAATTGTAGTTAATACTGAAACAGATCAGGGGCTAGAATTCTCTTCAATATCAGCTGCGGCAAGATATTTTGATATTACTCCTAGTTCAATAAAATTTGTTGCAGATGGAATAACAAGATCAGCTTTTTCTAAGAATTGCAGATCTAAAATCGTCTTCCGATACAACTTATTGTAATATTTTCGAAAGCTTGTCTCGGCTGATGCAGCTATGGCACCACAACATGATAGCTGCTCTATCATATACTACACGAACTTTTTTATTATCGTATAATTGCTTTCTTTCCGAATCTGTCAATAAAATTTTAGCGTTTCCGCCGTGAACTAAAAATAAATTAACCGAAATATATTTTTTTGCCAGCTAATACTTTTTACAGCATCTTTTAGAGCGCCAATGCCATATACTTTTTCCTGATCGATATATCTTATTTTGTCCATCGTTATATTATTTAAAGCTATATAAAATTATATAATGAGCCTCTTGGAAAGATTAAAGTATATTTATGATACATTAAATGCTAATGTCGACGAAGACGACACAAACGTCAACGAAGATGAAAAAAGTCAACGAAGCTGATATCGACGATGACGTTATTGAAGATGATGACAAAGCCATCGTCAACGACGATACCGCGACGACGTCGTGGAGCAAAAAAAATTATTGAAGGGGGACAACTGGTCGATATAACGTAAAATATCATATCACAAAAAAAGTTCAAATTTAATTTTACGGTAGATGAAAATCAATCGTTTTGGCGGCTGATAAAGCCGTTCTTGAACATCAAAATTCCAGACCGACAGAAAAATATAAAATTCGATTTTATATTTGTCAAGATATTGAATCTGATGACGATCTCTGATGATCGACGACGATATCTAATATCATTATTTAAGCCTGTAAAATGCAAATCAGTGTTACGTAAGTACGAGGAAATTTACAAAAACATTATTTCCCAACATTAATCTCTTTGGTTGGTGTCCAACTATTAAATTTATCGCTATATCCGGGCCACTTAACGAGGCTTTTATCGCCACGCTTTTCTTACTCGTTCGATAACGAAAACGTCTTGTTCAGTTTTCTGTAGTTCTTGTTCGTAAAAACTACCAGTTATGGTTTCCCCGGCTAGATCTTTTAGCGCGTATGTTACGGGTATTGTTAAAAGTACTTTATCAACGACAAATACTTCTTCACTCCAGTTTGGAGTAAATCCTTCTCCAAATATTTTTTCTGTTAATGAAATTCGAACTCTATCACTGACTTTTCATTCTTACGACCCTGTAATTTAATTACATGTGTGTTAAAAATTTGAATTTTTTCTAATTCTTTCTATTTCATTTTTATTTCATTTTTATATCATTAAATATAATTATTATTATGATGATGATTATGTTCGCAGGGTCTGATATTTTGTTAGAAACATGGTGAACGTAAATGTGACTGGCGTAAGCACGATTTTTGTATGACTGTTTTGTCATATTAAGTAAACAGTCGGAAATAGCTATGTAAATGATTGGTTGTGACCACGGTCATTACTAATAATACTTGTTGACATTCTATATTACGTTCGCGAGATTTCGAAATCTCCATGATTTCTTCATGCGTGTACATGAAATGACGTATTGGTTTGTTTTAAAATACTCAGGTACCTGCGAACATCTTAGAGAGTCACATCGTAACATCTTATAGAGTTTCTAAATACCTTAAGAAGAAGGTATTCTTTTGTGCTGGAAAGAGTTGCTCGTTCGTACGTTTGTAGAACAACATGTGTTTTGTTATTGATGATAGCTGTACTTCGTCTACCTTTTAAATAATAATTATTTTCCCGGGAGAACTACACAACTGGCATTGGACAAAGACATTTGGTGAAATTAATTCTAAATTGGAACAGGACAGTACAAATTGTGATTCACAGTGAAAATTCTGGACACTTGTGTAAAACCTTCGTCTGACGTCATCATCCGCCATATTGGAACGGAATTGAGATTCAGACTTCAATTTAGAACTATTTATTCACAGGACTTATGTTTTTCACAATTTTAGGACACATTTTAGGATCTTCTTCATAAATCGTAAGTCTTGTTTCATATTTTTACCTTTTCACCGTGTTTTCTAGGGAAATAAATTATTTTTGTTAAAATTTACAAAGCTTGTTGTAGTCACTCTTTTCTTTATGTTACTTTAAACGAGCCGATACGTAACATAAAGAAAATTGGGTTGCTCGTCCTTCGGGATATATGAAATTAACTGATATATGAAATTGGCTAAAAATTGAAATTTAAATTCCCCTAGTTCAAATCCCATTTTACTTGAAATCTTAGTGAAAACAACAGGCTTTCTTTCACAATGTCAAAAGTGGAGAGTTTTCTTTCTAGTCCAACTCAGGAGCAGTTGAATAGTTTGAAAAAGGATGAGTTGCTTGAACTTGCCAGAAAGTACGACCTTTCTGAAGCAAAAGCTTCCTTGACAAAACAAGAAATCAAAAATATTTTAATTCAATATTTGGAAGGAAAGAATATTTTTGACAAAAGTTTTTTGGCATCTGTCAGTAAGTCTATGACAGACTCTGACATTAGGAAAATAGAATTAAAAATGAAATGCAAGATGGAAACAGAGTTAAGGAAGCTCGAGCTTCAGAATCAGAAAGATAAAGAAAAAGAAGATAAACAAATAGAATTTCAAAAAGAACAAATGAAATTACAATTTGAAGAAAAGGAAAAAGAAAGACAAATAGAATTACAAAAAGAATAAATGAGATTACAGTCTGAAAAGGAGGAGAAAGATAGACAGGAAAGAGAGAGGGAGAAAGAAAGACAAATAGAAGAAGGGGAAAAAGAAAAAGCAAATAGAATTACAAAATGAACAATTGAGATTACAATCTGAAAAGGAGGAGAAAGATAGACAAATAGAAGAAAAGGAAAAAGATAGGCAATTTGAAAAAAGGGAAAGAGAGAGACAGATGAAAATTAGAATGAAAGAATTTGAGCTGGCAAGCGACAGGCACGATTCCACTTCTCGTGTAAATTCAGATTTTAACATTTTAGGCAATATCAAGTTAGTTCCCCATTTTAGTGAAAAGGAAGTAGACAAATATTTTACTCTTTTTGAAAAAGTTGCTGAGAATTCGAAATGGCCAAGAGAGTATTGGACTCAATTATTGCAGAGTGTACTTTATGGCAAGGCCAGAGATATCTATATATCTCTGTCAGTACAACAAAGTTCTGATTACGATTTGGTTAAGGAATGCATCTTGAAGGGTTATGCATTAGTCCCTGAGGCTTATCGGCAAAAGTTCAGAAACTATAGGAAAGATGCTAGACAAACTTATGTTGAATTTGCTAGAGAAAAAGAACAGTTATTCAAGAGATGGTGCTTAGCCAAGAAAATCGAACATGATTTTGAAAGTCTTGACCAATTAGTATTTCTTGAAGAGTTCAAGAACTATGTCCATAGTGACATTAAGAATCATCTTGAAGAGCATAAGTTTGAAACCTTGGAAAAAGCTGCTATTGCTGCTGATGAGTATTCCTTAACTCATAAAGTTCCTGCTGTAACCAAATCTTTCACTCAGCAGTCTACTGATAGAAAGGTGTTTCAGTCAAATACGACTCTCAGTAAAACTCAATCTGGCACAAATTCTAAAAATGAAGCCTCTGAGAGACTTGATTCGAAATCCTTGTCTATTCCTACGTGTACCTATTGTAAGAGAAAAGGACACGTCATTTCTGATTGCTTCAAATTGAAATATAGGCATCAGAATCAAGATAGACCTATCCCAAATGCTCTTATTTCTAAGAGGTCAAGGTCACGGTCATGTATTGAAAACAATACATTTGTTGGGTGTGAAAAACCTCAGTCTGATTGTATTATGGAGAATTTTGAACCATTCATGTCGAAGGGTTCTATATCACTCTTAGGTGATTTGGCCAATCCTATCCCTATTAAAATTTTGAGGGATACAGGAGCTTCTCAGAGTCTTTTAGTTTCAGGTATTTTGCCTTCTTATGAGAAGACCTGTTCTAATGAGAGTGTTCTCATTCAGGGAGTAGAGTGCGGCTTTGTTCATGTTCCTCTCCATTCTGTTAATTTGTCATCAGACTTAGTTTCAGGACCTGTGACAGTCGGTGTAGTATCTACTTTACCCGTTGAGGGCATTCATTTGTTGCTAGGCAATGACTTAGCTGGAGACAAGGTTGTGGTTAATCCACTTGTAACTGACAATGACAAGCCTTCTTTGGATCAGAAAGTTGATCCTGTTAACAAAGAATACCCTGATTTATTCCCAGCTTGTGCAGTTACCAGAGCTATGTCAAAGAAAGCTCTTGAGAATGATTTTGATAAGGAATGTATTCTTTTAGCTGACACATGTATTGGTCAGGCTTTTGATGAGGTCACTTTCACTTCTAATTTGGATCAGTCAAAAGGTATTGATCATAATGATCCTCTTTTGAATTCTCATTCTCTTTTTTCTGATCAGGGTGACAAACGAGAATCACTTGTCGTCGAACAGGAGAAAGATCCTGAGATCTCCTGTTTGTTTCAGCATGCCATTAGTGAAACTGAAGCTACTGAGTACCTGTCTGTTACTTCATTAAAAATGGAGTTCTTATGAGAAAATGGAGACCTCCTGAAGTACCTGCTAGTGACGAATGGTCTGTAAAATATCAGATTGTGGTTCCGAAACCTTACAGACAGGAAATACTTAGTTTGGCCCATGAAACTCCTCTGGCTGGTCATTTAGGGATAAATAAAACGTATCACAAGATCTTAACTCACTTCTATTGGCCAAAAATCAAAAGTGATGTGTGTAAGTTTTGTAGATCATGTCATACTTGTCAAATTGTAGGAAAACCAAATCAAAAGATACCTAAAGCTCATCTGCAACCAATTCCTGCATTTGACGAACCATTCAGTAGAATTATGGTAGACTGTGTTGGTCCCTTACCAAAGACCAAGTCAGGCAACCAATATTTGTTGACCATTATGTGTGCGTCAACAAGATTCCCTGAGGCAATTCCTTTGAGGAATATTAAAACCAAAACTATAGTTAAAGCTTTGACAAAGCTTTTTTTTTACTCAATTAGGCCTTAACAAATCTGTCCAATCGGATCAAGGGTCAAATTTTATGTCTGGAATTTTACAGCAAGCTATGCACGAATTAGGCATTGAACAGTTTAAATCGTCTGCCTACCAACCCTAAGAGCCAAGGGGCTTTAGAAAGATTTCATCAAACTTTGAAGAATATGATTCGATCATATTGCTTTGATACGAGTAAAGATTGGGATGAAGGCATTCAATTACTTTTGTTTGCTGTTAGGGGGTCCGTTCAAGAATCTTTAGGATTCAGTCCCTTTGAACTAGTTTTCGGACATACTGTGCGTGGTCTTTTGAAGTTATTGAAAGAGAAACATCTTTCTAATGAAGATTACTGAGCTCAACCTATTTGATTATGTTTCTGATTTTAAGTACAAGTTGTCAAAGGATTGTGAAGTCGCAAGAGCAAATGTGCATTCTACTCAATCCAGAATGAAATCAAGATATGATAAAAACTCGAGGGATAGGAGTTTTCAACCTGGTGATAGAGTTCTAGCTCTCTTGCCCATTCCGCAAAATCCCCTTCAGGCCAAGTATTAAGGTC
>JAECUM010084470.1:0-22160 GCA_016617855.1 Megalonaias nervosa | reverse complement strand
TATTTTCTGTGGGGTGACCATATCTGCATAGTTAATGGTTGTAACAAACCAAAGAGTTAAAGGCTCAATGTACAATGGTGCATATATGGAAGTATATTACTCTTCCCAAGCCACATATTTAATATTCAATGAAATTACAATTTTTCACAAAACCATGAAAATTGATACCCATAAAAATACATGAATTATTATTATTATTATTATTATTGTTGTTGTTGTTGTTGTTGTTGTTGTCATCATCATCATCATCATCATCATCATCATCATCATCATCAATTACTATTATCTTTCAGATCCATACTTTACCAGGCATGAAGTGGGTAGACACTCATAAGGGTGTATTCAGCGTGGCATTACAGGCAAGCTCTTCTATTCACACCCAGGTAAGTTATATAGAGAGCCACTAGAATAGACCATGGCTGCATTTAGTAAGAATATCACTGTGTTGCAACTTCTTTGCTTTGGTTTGTTGGCTGTAGTAGATGGGCTATGAATTCATGGTGACTGGGACAAAAGCTAAATGTCACAAGAGGTAGCTCACTGTGGGACAACTTACTGTGGGACAAGTAAGCAAGAATGAGGACAAGTATGCAATGGTGAGGACAAGTATGCATGATTGGTTTCATTCACACAAGATATCACTGAAGAAGATAATTTTAAGTGACTGACTGAATGTGGGATGAATAAACAGCCTGAGTTGTATTCAGAGCTGTTTATTTGATGTTACTAAGGGCAATAAACATTTATGTCTTAGTGATAACCACAATTTTGAAACCTGAGAAATTCAGTGAAATGCTTTACAAATTTATTTTTATGCCCACCTTGTGGGAAAGAATTATAAACAGAAAAGACTATTTAATAAAACTCAAAAGTCATCTGCCCCAACAGTGTAAAACATTTTTATTGACTATATCTTGTCGTTAGTTTCATGCAAGTCTTGGAATCCACAGCATTTTGATTGGAGAACTTAAAACAATCTCCCATCAATTTTATGTGTTTAAACAAGGTGTTTTTATATGTTTAGCTGAAGAACATGACAGTAAGTTTTGAGATTGTGAAATCCATTGCAGATTTATTAACCATTGCAGAAATTTTTAAAAATGCAAAGACATACCATTGTAAACAAACATGTCTATACAGTTATGTTGGTACATCAGCCTAATTCTTTTCCTTTCCATCTGCAGGATGAAAAACTGGACAAGTTTTTATCCCTGTGTAGATTAGCACAAGAACAAAAGTTACCACCTAGAAAAAATGAGGCACAATTTGAAAATGAACTGAAACACAGTCTGGGTGAACTGATAAAAGCCAAGGGAGAGAACTTGGTCAATTTCCTGTATCTGATCCTGGATAAATTGATACAGCTGATGGTCAGGCCACCACTTATTTCGGGTCAGATAGGTAGAGTATGTTATTTATATAGGATGTGAGAAGTAGCAAGCCCCTTAAGGTAAAAAAAGAGCTGTGTCTTAAATGTTTTTCTTGTCATCTTAATTGCATGGACAGAAAGCAACACAAGTAATACTTTATGGCAGCAGTGGTGACAATTTCACTACTGAGGTCAGGTTTTTAATATACATTAGATGTGGTTTAAATTGTGAGTTTAACAGAGTGATTTCTCAGATGAGAGCTCAAAAGTTCTCTTGGGTGAACAAAATAAGAGAATTGTGTACTCCCATGCAATACCTAATCTTTCCTTTTCTAGCAGTGTAGTAAATATGAATGAATTACTAGCATTCCTTTTCATGTAGTGTAGTAAACATGAACTAATTTAATTCATATATCTCTCTTAAATATTTTCTTAAACTACCTTTAGCTGTCCAAGGATTGACTCGTAACAATGACTAATTTCAGTGAACACTGGGCAGCCAGCTTTTGAAGCCATGGCCTCCATTGTACAGAGAGTGCAGGAGATGTTGGAAGAGAAGAATGATAACAATGGTCGCAATGCATTGCTGTCAGCTTATATTCATTACACATGTTCTCTGCCACACCCAGGCCCCATGCATCAAGGTAATACATTCATTACACATGTACTCAACCACACCCAGGCCCCATGCATCAAGGATTCATAAGGTACATTTATTATATCAGTAAATTGAGCTTTCATTAAATGGTCCTGCCATCTGTTTCTTACGGTTGGAAATGTTGCTTATTAAAACCCCAATCCCAACATTTTTCATAAATTTCACCATTCTTACAGTCTAATGAAAGTTTGGAAGGAAGGAAATGATTTGCTTAAAAAAAACAAAACCTGACATGTTCTTTAAAATAATCAAGATGTTAAGTTTAAACAGCGTTCAAATAAGTTTAATAGAATTAATAGGTGGATAACACTAGATAACAACTTCATTGAAAGATTAATAGAATTAATAGGTGGATAACACTTGATAACAACTTCATTGAAAGATTAATAAAATTAATAGGTGGATAACACTTGATAACAACTTCATTGTGTAATGCCAAGGCCTTAACATTATGTGAAAAACAGAATCATGAACTTGTGTTCATTTGAGATGAAATTTTTTTAACTCATTGAATATATATATATATATATATATATATATATATATATATATATATATGTGTGTGTGTGTGTGTGTGTGTGTGTGTGTGTGTGTGTGATTGTAATAAGCTGTTGTCAGCTTGATTTAACCAAGATGCAGTTCATTTGAATAACTAATTATGTCTAAGAGTTCTTACTTTGGGAGCCATTGTGGTTAGTTCATAATTAACGGGCTGTGGGTTTGAATTTTGCATAGACCAGCCTAGCTGTAATGGTATGTCTCTGAGCAAAGCAAATTTACCCCTATTGCCTCTGAACTAATGGTTCTTCTTGCACTGATGTACCATTAAAGACTAGTCATAAGTAAATTAATTAGTCAGTTAATCAGTTGATTATGAATTGATTTGTCAGTGATCACAATGCCCAACATGATGGGTGGTATATCTGGGTACAACACAGTGGGACGTCCCTCGACTCTACCTATCAACAAGCAGACCTACCAGCGCAGTAGCAGTAATCCTGATCTGGCTGCCACACCCACCACTCCAGATGCCGAGATGGGCAGTTTCTTTGGTAAGCTTATTTAGGATACTGTATGTTCTACAATGGTAATTGTTATCTACATGCTTTAGTGTTTGGGATATTGCAATACCATCCTTTTGTCCCTCTGTCTGTATTGCTCACCTCTTAAAACTCTGTGTGGAAATTGACCAGACTTGGTAGTTATGTCTGCAAGAGGATTATGATGTTCTGGTCTTCTCCCCTGGTGCCCCAGAGAGGGGTTAAATGTCAGGAACAGAAAAATTGCAGTTGAAGTAACATTTTGTAACATTTATAAACCAGTCTTTACACATGTAGTTGAAGCAGCAGGATGCATAATATATGTAATGGATCTGTGTCTGTCACCACTGGGTGATGATCTTGAAGAGTACAGTGAGGATGGGGGAAGGAATGTTATACCAAATTATGGGATTTGAGGCTATCACCACTGGGTTTTGGTCTTGAAGAGTATGATGAGGATGGGGAAGGAATGTTATACTCAATTTAGGGATTTGAGGCTATCACCTCTGGGTGATGGCCTTGTAGAGTACAGTGTGGATGGGGGAGGAATGTTTTACCAAATTTAGGGATTTGAGGCTATCACCTCTGAGGGTTGGTCTTAAGGAGTGTGATGAGGATCGTTTGGGAATAAAAAGTGGGGATTTGCAAGTGTGTACCATGCATACTAAGGTAAAATTTGAATTATGAGCTAACAACCAGGTCCATGCTCTGTTAGGATACCATTATGATGCTAGGCTAACAATCCTACTTTGCTGGCTATTCATGGCATTAGATGACAAAAGCTGACAACTGAGAAATGTAGGTTGCTACAAGTACTGCATACAAAGTTTGTTTCACTTGTGGAGGAGCTTTATTATGTAGATTAATTTAGAATTGTATTTGCTTAACTTTAATCTGTGCTAATAGTACAGAAATCTCCTCGCTGAATACAACCCTGGCCTCTCATTTACTGCTATCTTTTCCCATTGTTAGCTGTTGAATATGAGTTTGAATATAAATTTCTCAATACATTGATCGATAGGTTAGGTATTTGCCTTGTGAACTCTTACCTGCACTTAACTCACCATGTATCACTGAGGTTTTTTTTAAAATCACTTTAATGATGGAAAATTGCAACAGAGATGATGTGATGGAGGAGGTGGATAATGAGAACAATAAAGAAGTTAGATATAAATCAGGCTACAGATTATTGAAGTCTGTGCTAAATGGAGGAATAACTACATTAACAGCAACAACAAAATAATTATCAATTTAACTTGTCTTTCAGGGAATCGTGGAGGAAGTGTGAAAGGGGATGAGTACATATCAAGTTCTCAGCAGAGTCCCTATGGAAAATCACGGGGCAGGAAGGTAAGATCAAATTATATTTAGAGTTTTTATTACTTAGATGTTAATTATGCAAGTACAGTAATTGGTTTGTCAGAACTGTTAACATCAGCCTCATTCAGCATTCAGGTATTTACAAATATGTCATGGACACACAGTAATGTATAGCATAGACTAAAGCCTGCTCCCATAGTAATGAAATTGTCTGAGCATGGGAACTGAGCTCCTTCGCAGATTTGAAACTTGTATGGTCTATAACTTCTTTCGGAGTGGAGTTAGAATGAAGAAAATATTGGCATGCACTTGTATTTTAAATACCTTCATACACACCAGATTTCAGTAATATTCAGTTCTAATGATTGAAGTCTTTTTGTCGCTAGTAAAATACTTGGAAGAAGATTGCCGTGAAGCTTCATTCATCCCAAAGTTTAGGTTGTAAATGATGCTACTTCATGTGGGTTGGTGGTTCTTACCTGGGTTTTCCTGGGTTCTTCCTCCACTAGTTCTACTGGCCACCATGTATAGCCAATCTTGCACTGAGAAATGGCGTTAAGCCCAAAACAACAACAAGAAAATCTTTTTATGGATAGATGGTGTATGAAAATCTACATAAATTATAGTATATGTATATGCAGTAGCACCTACTGTTATATATCAAGTCATTTCCAAGTAATTGGCAGAAAGACCCAATTTTGTTCCAATTGTAGCTGTACATTATACACTTTTTAATCCAGTCTTGATTTAGTATAGTAATACAGTACTTTCTAATAATTAATTACCTCAGTATAACATGGTCCATTTTTAAGGTATAGTTATGTATCCCATTTTTTAAAGCATTACTATTATTATGTATTATGTACCTCAGTAAAGGGTAATTTCAGCAGTAAGGCAGTGTACATTTATGGCTCCTGTGAATAGTGTAAAGTGACAAAATACTTTATGAAAATATGAGATGAAGTAATTAAAAGATGCCCAGTTGAAATCATATAACATTCTACTGGATGATTCAGTCTGACACTGTACAAGAATATACTTTAACATAACTTCATAAGCTCTTTGCAAGATAATGTTTCAGATTTGATTTAAAACAGCTGGGAAGAATTGGAAAGTGTTTTATTTTTTCAGAAGTAAAATTGTTCTCTGGAGCTTTTGCATATTCTGTATACTATATATATATAGTTTGTGTAGAATACAGTGTATCTAATTTTCATTTTGGAAACCTCTCTTGGCAATCCATGAAGAAATGGGGGCAGGCAGAGGGGGGGAGTGTGCATATCAGATTTGGTACACATGTGATCAATCTTGGAGTAGTGCCCTATTTTACCTTGGATTAATGTCAGTCAGGGTAATGTTAACATCCTTACTTCTTTCTTCTGCATTTTCAGTATGTACACGAGGAACTGGCTCTTCAGTGGGTGGTCCAAAGTGGATCCATGAGAGAAATGGCTCTTTCTAATGCTTGGTTCTTCTTTGAGCTCATGGTAAGCGGATATTCTATAATGCTTATAATTCTTCATCAGATACGTTACTCAATCACATTACCATTAGGAAATCTCCTGCATCTAGCACTCCTGAAAAGAAAAGAAAATTTGTTTTTCCATGTATATACAATGTAAATGAAGGGAAGTAATTCTTACAGATTACCTTCTCTAACCTCTGCTACATGGCCAGTATTACGCTGGCTGTTTAAAGCTTTAGTTGAGACTGACTACATTAATGTATTGTACCCACCACCCTCCAGTTACTTGCAGGTTCTCACTTTTTCCAAGTAATCCATCAAGTAATGTATGTGATTCAGACAGTTTCGGTCTTAATATAATATTTCCCTTTGTGTTATTTTTGGGTGTATTTATTCATATTTATCAAGTCATATGGACTTTTTTTGACTAGTCAGTCATACAAGTTGGAAATATTTGCCTGTATTTGTTGATTGAATTATAGTTCATTCATTTACTGATTTTCTGTCTGTTTTTTTCTTTGTAAGTTTCATCACCTATGCATATTTTTTTCTCTCTCTGCCATTGAGGGGAAAATGACATCTAAATCGAAGAAGTGTTAAGGCTTTTAAGTCGCTGAAGACAAAAAAACTAAACAAAACATTTATCATTGAGTCCATACAATGTCTGCAGTTTAGGTCTTAGGGTGTTTCATCCATGGTTTTGTAAAAGCAACTCAAGAGGAGAAGAGGTCAAATCTCAGACCTTCAGATGCAGATATCTTGAGCCTTCAGAGGTCAAGACTATAGCTTCAGATGCAGAAATCTTGAGCCTTCAGAGGTCAAGGCCTCTAGGTTCAAATGCAGAAATCTTGAGCCTTCATCCTCATTCAGAAGTTTTGTTGAATATGGGGTGGTGATGGTTAGTGGCAGGAATACTTCTGGAGACTCTCCAACTGGAAGGCAGATCATCAGATTGGGAGACCCACTTACTGCTCTGTCAGTCAGTATCAGGTGGATGGTACAGAAGAATGTACTTAATAATGAATAACTTGGAAATGAAGGCCATTTTCTATACTTTTCATGCTTGGAAATTTTGGATAAACAAGAAGATGGTCCTGTTATTGTCCAACAGTTTTGTAGTAGTGAATTAGCTTGCTAAGCAAGGGGAGACAATCATTGGAACTATTTTATAGTATGGGAGTTCCTCATGCTCACAGTACCATATTACAGTAGAAGTCTGGCACCTTTATGCCTTCCCTTAAGTAGTTCTGATCATGAAGGTAGTTCAGAAGGGGTGGTACCCAACTTGCAGACAAGTTCTAATTGCTCATCTCTGTTGATGGGACATCTCAGTTGTTCTAGATTGTGTGACAGATATTCCCAGGAAAATTGTGGCAATCCCATGTTTCTGTGGCAACTAAGCTCACCAGTTGTCCATCCATGCCCAGACAAGCTCTTTCTTCAAGTCTGGCTCTTGCCAGAAGAACCTAGAGTGGAAAAAGAGTTCAGCACTCAAATTGTGAAAAGGATCTCTACAGTAGGCCCTCCATTTGGAAGATATATGATTTGGTTTGGTTTGGTGCTCTATGTCACAGAAACATAAGTAGCTTACATAGTGCTGAAGCAGTTGGAATAAAGTGTCTTGCCATGGACACTCATCAGTAGCTGACCCATGCTGGTCTTGGCATTAGCCCGGCACACTAACAACTGAGACATCATGGCTCCTTGAAAGAAATATGAAAGTGGCATAGTCAGTGATAATACCCCTGTCCTGGCTTTGATTTTATCAGTTGACTTACTTGTTCATTTTTGTCCTTGAGGAGAGGTTAGTGTCATCAGTAAGAAATGGTATCATCCTATGATTTTGGACATGTTCAAACATCATGAAAGAGAAGATATTGTTTACAGCAAGGATCTGTCAGATCAGTTGTCCAGTTTCAACCTGTCCAGGTCTTGCTTGCTCACCTTATTTCTTAAATGAAACCTCTCCTGTTTCTTGATGTGGCACAGTTTGCCTCCATGACTTTGACTTTGCTCTAGCTGCTATCTTATAAAGACTTGCTTTGTGATAGCTCTGATTTTAGTGTTGAGGATGAGCAAAGTGCATGCCCTCTCCATGGACCCATGAAGAGATTGCTGTCTGCAGGCAATAAAAAAGTAATTATTTGCCCTCTCGCAAACAGTCTGTTGAGAGAAGCAAAGCTTCAGAATCCAATTCTTGTATTCCAAGTCACTCTGAGGTGCACATAAAGCAGCCACATTGCCTGACACTGATTTTCCTGACTGATCAAACAGGAAAGCAGGACATAATCTCTCAAGCAATTGTCTCATGGCTCAAGGGGGTTATTTGATCAGCATATTCTGAGCTGTCTCAGGTTTAGATGTCACATAAAGATTTCAGTTCTTGAAATTAAAGCGATCTGATGAATATCTTGCCCAAGTATAAGATCAGACTTTTGTTTAGTTTGGAACTAAAGTTTTGTGGTTAGTTTCAAACAACTGTTGAAATTATTGTAAAATTTTGGGAGCCCTGCCTTGACTGCTGTATTTAGATTCATGTTTTAACAAAGTGTGTTATAGCAGAGCTTCATTGTGGCAAGGAAGAAACCTATCACTTTCAGGTACAAAAGGTCATTGGTCAGTATCACAGGGACTGAAAGAAGGAAACCTATTTCTGCACAATAACTTTACTGGTATACCAGATACTGTGACCAAACTTTACAGGTATAAAAGATACTGTGACCAAACTTTGCAAATAGCTTGCATTTGAGATAGGAAAGATACCTGTTGTTTTTAGGCTTAGAGGAATCAAAGGTCAAGGTCATATGTTCTACATAAAGAAAATGTTTTATGCATGATATATTGAGTTCTTCCTATACTACTTTGACCAGACTCTGGATTGCTTGGATATGAGATAAGAAATACACCTATAAGATTTGGGATAGAAGGTCCATGGTCAAGGCCTCACTCATTGAAAAACGAAGTTTTCAAAATAATGCTTAACTTTAACACAATGTGCTTGGATTAAACTATGTAGTTGGCTTGCCTCAAAGACAATAAAGGTACCTATTGGATTTAGTTGTTTTTTTTCTTCAAATGGCAGTTTACTTTCAACAGATTACTTTCTATATCATGCTGAGGAAATGGGAACTAAGTGCCTTTTCTAAGGACATATTGAAGCAGATCCAGGCTGGCACGGAGAGGTGTCAGATGTGTGACCCTTGGATTATGAGTCCAGCATTCTACCAACTGAGCTACCACAGCTTCCTTGATTTGGTGGCTAAATTGTCAACGGTCAGTGTGATAAAGACTCCAAGAAAGAAAATGGTTTCCACCAAATAACTCAAGTCCTGTATATCAAAAACATGACCAAACTCTTTGGATGGCTTGCATCTGAGACAAGAAAGGCACCTGTCAATTTTGGATCTTTAAGGCAAAGTTGATGGTCACTGGTTTGAAAAATGAAAACTGGTATTTTCCTAAAAATTTTAGTACCATGTACCTGCACTAAAGATTGTGGGTAGCTCACACTTTGGGCAAGAAAGGTGGATAGCTTACACTTTAGGCAAAAAAGGAGTCTATTGATTTCTTACACAAAAGATCAGTGACTGAAAGAGAAAAAAGGTGTTTGCATACTAACTTTAGTTTTAGATTGTGTGTCTTGACCAATGTTTGTACTTAAGAAAAAGGCCACTTTACTTTAAGAGTAAAACAAATAAAAAGTAAAGGTCATTTTGATTTTAAAAAAAAAAAATTTTGCTACAGTAACATTTGTTCTAGAGTAAGTTGCTTTACCAAACTTTGTGGATGGTTTGCACTTGGAATAAGACAGAAAGTAACCATGCAGAGAACTATTAAACATGGAGTGGGTATATAATGTATTATTCTTTTTCACACTAAGATAAGTCATGTCTGGGATAAGACAGAAAGCAACCATGCAGAGAACTATTAAACATGGAGTGGGTATATAATGTATTATTCTTTTTCGCACTAAGATAAGTCATGTCTGGGATAAGACAGAAAGCGACCATGCAGAGAACTATTAAACATGGAATGGGTATATAATGTATTATTCTTTTTCACACTAAGATAAGTCATGTCTGGGATAAGACAGAAAGCAACCATGCAGAGAATTATTAAACATGGAGTGGATATATAATGTATTATTCTTTTTCACACTAAGACAAGTCATGTCTGCATAACTGAATATCCTCATATCCAAACTAACTAGGTGTGCCCTGGGTGTTTTCATTAATGGACCTGTACTGTAATACACAAGAATATTTTGATTTACAATTGTGCAGCATATGTATTGAATAGATTTGTTCTTTTTTTTTCTTCAGATCAAGAGTATTGCTGAACACCTAGCCAAGACGGACAAGCTTTGTACACCTCGTCAGATGCGGTTTCCTGGTCAGTTTGTGGATGATGTGCAAAGTCTTGTGGTCAGCATTATTAAGGATATTGTGGACAGATACCTTAAGGTCAGTACACATGTCCATTAGAATGATGGACACAATATATCTGGGCCAAGGGATTTTTCATGCTTTACTCTAGGAAAGGAACTTTATCATACTCATATTTTATCATACTTATATGTATACTTCAAGATAGTTGCAAATATTCATTAATTAAGATAGAATCATTTGCTCTTATGTGTGTCAAGGGGAGTGCTTGTTTTAGATCCACAGTTGATGAAGAATTCCACTTTGGTGTATACTTACATAACATGATTTTTAAATTATAAAATTATATTATACAGACAAAGTAGATTCATAGCTGGATGGATAGAATAATGTAATATTTAGCTTACATAGCAGGTGAGCTTATAGTATGGCCTTGTACTGAGCATGATTTGTCTGTCATGCATTGGCCAACAGTTTTCCCACATTTTGACTTCTCAGTAACCAGTGGACCAGTCTGAACCAAATTTGATGGAACTTTCTGGCGTTAAAGACTTTTAAGTTTGTAAATGATGTCAATCCACCATCAAATATATCTTCCATTAATAGAAATGGAAAAATCTTTAAAGAATTTTTTTTCATCAAAAACCAAGCAGCAGAATATGACAATATTTGATACAAGGTATTCTGGCTTGAAGGAATTTAAAATTTAGACAAATGATGTTGATCTACCATCAGATATGACAGCCATTACTAAATGTATCAAAATGTTGAAAAAGTCTTCTCAAAAAACATTTTAATAAAAGTTATCCAAATTTGACAGGAAGCATTAATGCTGATCTACTATAAAGTATTGCTGCTGTTGCTAAAATAAACATTTTAACAGCTTCTTTAAAAAAACTTAAAAACAGTATTGGACCAGATTTGACAGAAGCATTCAAATCTCTACACACAGTGCTAAAACCTCATACTATATATGGCTCCCTTTAGAAAAAATACAAAACCTTTAAAAACTCATTACAAAACAGCTCAGCCACATGTCAGTAATATTTTCATATGCTTTGTCTGAAAGGATTTTAAGTTTTTTATAAATGATGCCAATGTGTCATCATATTTGGCTACCATTACCAAAAACAGAAAGATCATTAAATGTTTTCCTCTCAAAAACACTCCACAGAATTGGAACAAACTTGATGGGGGATGTTTTGAACTTAAAACCTTTCAATTTTGTACTCATGTAGATTTACTATAAAATAAGTCTACCATTACAAATATCGTCTCAAACTCCACCATAAATTTGATTATGTTTGACAAGATCCATTCTTTTTCAGAGTTCTTTAAAGGTATGCAAATGATGCATCTCTGCCTTCCAATATGGATGCTGCTGTTAAAATTAGAAAAACTGTAAATGACATCAAAAACAGCTGTCGAATTTTGACTAAAGTTTGAAGAGGGCATCCTGGTTTGAAGGCCTTTTAATTTTATACAGATGAAACTGATCTGCCATCTGCTGGGGGGGAACTTAGTCACTCACAGTCCCAGATTGTTTTCATTACTATTGCAACTCATCAGAGGGAATTGATTTGGTTGAATCATTGTTCAACAAATCATTTTATCTTGTAAGTGAGAGGTTTATTTACCCCTTTGTTGCCAGTGTCACTGGTGCAGCCAGTATCACTACATGTTAGGTCATGTGACAATTGTATTGACGAGACCTATTATTGCAGCATCCAAGTTTCAAATGATACCATTTTCTTGCAGCCAGAATTCAGCTCCCTCTGTTGAGTTACAGTAGTAATGAAACCGGTCAGGGACTTGGGGTAACTAAGTCCTCCCAGCAGATGGAAGGGTACACCTCCACATTCTTTAAATCATCACTTTCTAATAATTAATATTTAATTGGAAGTGAAGGATACCCTCAGCGGGACACCAATCTGACAGATCCCAAAACCACCAAGAGCCTGATGAGTTTCTACAGAAGTGCATCAGCACTTCCAACTCCTCCACAACTACAGTGATCAGAAGAGACGTGAACACTAACAAAATGAGAAAACTGGACATTCCAGTTTCAAAACACTAACAAGCCAAGCATTTGCTACTACCTAAGTGTCTATACATTTCAACCTATCTGAACACAATAAAAATTGTATTCATTGTCAGATATTATAAATGTTCTAATCTGATACAAAGCTCTCTAGTATCAATATTAATCAGAAAAATAAAGATTTTTATTGGCTTTACCAATTACTTACTCTACAGCTGGTAGGAATCAGGCATTACAGGTTTGCATTGTAAATTAATTATGCTATTCTTGCAGGATCCACCATTGATTCGTAGTCTGAACACCAGTCTGGCTTTCTTCATCCAGGATCTTTTGTCTTACATGGACAGATCCTTTGTGTTCCAACTCATAAAATGTTACACACTTGAGGTAGGTTATGTACATATCTAATTCAGGGTTCACATGGTCATTAAGAGTCATTGAGATCCTTGAAAGTCCTTGTCTTTTTACCTAGGTCATTGAAAGTCCTTAAATTTGTGAGTTTTTTAAAAAAAATAGTTTGCTATAGAGTAATTTATTTTATGTTATTCAAAAGTTAGAATTACAGTCTGGGTTTTCTCTCATCTGCTTACCTGTTCTGCCATTATCAGAATTCATGGGAAGTAATCAGACAGTGTGCATAGCATTCCTTTCACATAATGCAGTTAACACATGCACCCTTGCACTTCACCTCATGTTTCTGCCAGGTACAGATCGATCAGTATTATTTGCCTTTCATATTTAAATGCACATTAATTATATCTGGAAGTAGAACATATGACACTGATAGTAGTCCTTGTAAACTGGAACCCGATCATGTTGAATGTCAGTTTTCCAGCTCAGCATGAACCCTGTAATAAATGCAGCAGTTCTTTTGAGCCTAGCAATGGCTTGCAAGGCCAAGTTATGCATTCTAAACTTTTTTAATACAAAACATAGCACAGCTGGAATACATTCTGGTCTTTCTGCCAGTAATCAAAGAAGCACCTTGGAAATGTTACAAGAGCTGCCAATGTATAAGCATGTACATTGTTTGTCAAGTGATATAAGGTGTATGTCTCACTCCATCGCAGCATTTATTATGACAGCTTTTTATTTGGGATGAATAATTCTTAGCTGAAATGGTTTCAGAGTTTCTTATTTCAAGTAGGAACTGGAGAAGTGTCTTTTATGGAACTTGTAGACATAATTCCAAAAGGTATTTTAATGTTTATAACATAGTTCTATTTTGCTTAGTATGCTTCAGCTTTGGACTGAATTTTCGGACATTTTTTGTTCATATGCCCCTTTCTATGCTGTATGACTTGATTAGGTATTTCTGAGGTGAAATTTTGTAGAAAAAAAAACAAGGTATGGTCCAATTGAACTTAATCATCACACACTCACAATCAGATAAGATGTTTGGATTACATTTAGGAGAATTTAAATGAAAATACTGGAAGTTCTTTGTTTTGAGCAATACAAGATTAAAGTTACAGGCTGTCAGAATTTGGTACTTTGAACTTGAGCTCAAATTTTTGGTTGGAAAAGTTTCTGGAATTCAGGGATAGAGATTATCATGATTCTGTGGCATGAAGCTGCTGATAGTAGGAGTCTTCCTCTGGATTTGATGCTTATCCACTATGGCCCAACCATTACTCTGAAGCTGTTGTTCTTTCATGGCTGGGTCACCTGGAGCAGTGGAAGTTAAAATCAGGGCAAGGGGCTTATCAAGAGTGACCACAACAAGCTTTGAACTCCTAACATCCAAATTCTCAGGTATACTGGCAACTTCTGAGTTCTAGACATAGAGAGAACGAAAGTGGGAGAGAGAAAGAGAAATGATCATGATAACTATTTATGCATGATACTAATCAACAAACCATTTTTTTAAAACAAGGTGAACATTTAAAGACATAAAATATATGGTAAATTACTCATACTAGCTTGTGATGAACAGTGGAGTTTTTAATTTACCACGCCATCTATGCCAGATGAAGAGTGCATTAGATCTCTATTTGTGAGATGATTACGTGCAACACAGTCTTATTCATACCATTTGATTTCTCCAATAGGTCAATAAAAAAGTTAAGAAGCTCCCTGATTCTACAACAATTATGCTTTTGCACCTGGATTTTCTACGTATAGTTTGTAGTCATGAGCACTACTTTGCCCTGAACCTACCATTTGGAACCCCTCTGACCCCATCCACCAACACCAGTAGTCCAACCCCGAGTATATCCAGCATCAGTTCCCAGGATTCCTCTTCCTCATACACTTCCACCAGTACTCTTGTACAAAAAGGAGTCTTCTACGAGCTGACACTGGAGTTCCAACAACAGCACTATCTGGTAGGCCTTGTCCTGAAACATCTCTCTTTGGCTCTGGATACACAGTAAGTATTTCACAAGTGTGAAGAGGATTTAGTGTTTGAAATTCAGTTAATTGCAGCAACAGTTTAGGTGATCTCTAGAAACATTAGTGACTAGATCAGTGTATCAACTTTGTTTACATAGCTACATTTTGGGGCATTAATGTAGTCAAACAAGCAAATCTGGTCAATTTTCATGATCATCAACTCCTTTGAATTATTAGTAAAGTTACTTATATTGAAGCCTAGATGCAATCGTAATTGTCTACAAAACGATCTTATTAATAATCAAAATTCAGGTTGATACCAAGAGTAGGATTAAGTGAGACAACATTGTTATCCGCTGCAGTTCTGTTCTTCTTGGACTGGTTCCCTAAACATAGTGATTGGGTCAATCCTTCTGATAGCTAGTTAAATTCAGTGTAGGGAACCACCCTATGAAGAATATCACAATCGATGGATTTTAAATAAAATTGCATTGACACTCATTTGTGCCAACATTAAATACTATGCTGAATGAGGTTTAATCCTTTTGATGGCTTGTTAGATTCAGTACAGGGAACCAGCCTATGAAGAATAACAGAAAAATATTTCAGCCAACAGAAACACAAAAATAACATTCACACATACTCCTTCCAGCATTAAAAACTCCTACACTGAATGAGGTTTAATCCTTTTGATGGCTTGTTAGATTCAGTACAGGGAACCAGCCTATGAAGAATAACAGAAAAATATTTCAGCCAACAGAAACACAAAAATAACATTCACACATACTCCTTCCAGCATTAAAAACTCCTACACTGAATGAGGTTTAATCCTTTTGATGGCTTGTTAGATTCAGTACAGGGAACCAGCCTATGAAGAATAACAGAAAAATATTTCAGCCAACAGAAACACAAAAATAACATTCACACATACTCCTTCCAGCATTAAAAACTCCTACACTGAATGAGGTTTAATCCTTTTGATGGCTTGTTAGATTCAGTACAGGGAACCAGCCTATGAAGAATAACAGAAAAATATTTCAGCCAACAGAAACACAAAAATAACATTCACACATACTCCTTCCAGCATTAAAAACTCCTACACTGAATGAGGTTTAATCCTTTTGATGGCTTGTTAGATTCAGTACAGGGAACCAGCCTATGAAGAATAACAGAAAAATATTGCAGCCAACAGAAACACAAAAATAACATTCACACACACTCCTTCCAGCATTAAAAACTCCTACACTGAATGAGGTTTCTTTGCTGGTGACAGACTTGTATTATGCTTCAGTTAGGTTACAAATGTAACTTCTGATCCATAGGTTTTGTGATATCAAAGATGAATATTGACTTGGATGGCTTTTCAGTATCAATGGTAGCAAAGCTTTGTATGTATTGAAGGCACTGATATATTAAGTCATGTCCCATGAGACTGCTTCAGGAAGTTACTGATTTTCTTTTTTTATGTTAAAGGTCATCCATGTGATAAAATCCAAAGTGGAGTTTTACCTGATAATGCAAGCCAAAGCCCAGACAATATGTTATTCAGATGCATTACCTGATCATTATGCATTAGCAGTACTTCCATTGCCTAACCTTTGTAGCCCTCTCAAGTTTGACTTTTGTCTTGTTTGAACAGCAAAGTGCTCAGAATTTGTCTCCTTGCCAAAACAGAAGTGATATAAGAGAGATCTCCTCTGTGATAGAGGAATTGGTACTGAACCTCTAATTCATCAGTTTCAACTTCTGTTCATGCCTGTCAGTACACTTTTGCAAGAGGCCTCACTAATACATTCCACTTTGTTACCATTCACCAGTTTGAGTGATACTTTGGATTTTCTGACCTCGGAAAGGATCCTGATCTGTCTTCTTATTAAATATTTCAGTTGTCCAACTTCATTGTACTGTATTGGCATGATCTTATTTGCTTACCCAGGGTCTAGAACACTTTGATTTCATCTCAGTACTTGGCCATTTTAGTAAGCTATATCTAGTAAATGATCTGTTATTCCATTTAACACTTTACCTCATGTAAATGCCTTTGCATGCCTCAACTTGATTCACATGGAAACGCATTTTGACACCTCTACACCATTCTCATGGAAGTGCCTTTTGATGCCTGCTGTAAACATCAGCCATTTTGAGCTGGTTTTCATTGCATCACCTTCGGGGAAAACCCCTTATTAGATACTACATTCATTGATGTCAATGACCATTATGTCAGATCATGTGGTCACTGTTTAAGCTCTAGTTGTAATCAGTTATTTACAGTAACTGGGTCATATTCTCCACTCTCCAAAATGGAGACCGCGGATTTCGTTCAGTATTTTCTTGAGTTTGCACAATCAGAATCACTACTATGAAAGCTACAATAACTTGAGTAAAGGCTCTGATATTGATGTAGGCAACAATTAACTTTTATAAATTATCAAATTCAGATGATTTAGTGATGTAGATGTTGACAAAGAACTTTTAAATTTCGAGTATTAGAAATGGCAGTTATGGTTAGTCACATGGCTTCACTGGCTTGATGGTGAACGAGTTCTCTCCAGATTTTAAAGCGCATAAAAATTCATCCATGAAAAATAATTATACAGCTATACCGATCGGATTTTACTCTTAAATCTTTCTATACATAATAGATGTGAACCAAAAATGTAAAATTGTTAAAATTTATGTTAAACATAACATATACTACACTGCTTAACAGTTAACAGGCAGGCCTATGTGTATGGGGTCAAATAACAGGTGTTCTATCTATAGCGCACTGCAATTGTACATGTATATCAGCTGCCTACAAAGCCATACAGACCCTATGAGGTAAAGGGTTAAAAAATTATGTAATTTTCTCATGCATTGATCTTAATACGCAGCATCCACTTTAGATTAATCTCAGCATGATGCTCAGGTGATTTCATCTGCATATGCTCTTATTACATGTATCATCAACACTGGGCAGGATTAAATTTGAGTTGCGTGTACAAGATTCAGGCTGGTGGAAGATTATCACCCCCTGTATATGCTGTGTCTGGTGACATTTAAATCTTACATGTGATGTCTTCTTTCACTGGTCAGAAGAGAAATGGGCAACCATCTTTTCCAAGCAGTTGACCAGGGCTAATGAGGGAGCCAAGAAACGCTCACATCTGGAAGCAGACACTGTCAGCATAGCTGCTGCCACCTCAGTCATCAGCTTTCTCTTGACCAAGTCAATTGAGCAGCAAAGATTTCCAATTCAAAAATAGATCAGGCAATCTTTAACATCAGAAGCCTCCCTCACAGCTTCAGCTTTGCCATCACCCACAGTGCCAAAAATAAAGAGCATGTCAGCCCTGGTTTCCTTTGAGAGACCAGAGAAATAGGAAGGATCCCTCTAAGGCATGCCAGACAGAGAAATCCTCCTCCAATCCCATTTCCTTTGTGGGGGCTCATTTTCTGAGAGTAACCAATGGCAAAATATGGGAAGACATGGACCCGGTTTGTTTCTGCTTCTTTGCCCATAGAAAATGTGATTCTTTAAGTCTTCACATTTTAACTCTGCTCCTACAAGCAGGGGTCTTGCAAATCACTTCAGGGGGCCTCTAGATCACATACAGCAGTCATTCCCCACTGTCAAAACTTTACCATAGTATTTACTACCCAGGATTTGGATTAGTGACATTAGTGTAAAGGGTATTGAAAATGCAGATAAAGCAGTCAAAGCTGCCCAGCATTCACCTGTTTGTGAATGGAAATTTTCATATATTGACATCAAATATTGTACAAGTCAGTTTGTTCATCATTCTTGACAAAATATGTGAAATGAACACTCTGCAAACTTCAGATCATCAAATCCATTATAGGACAAATGAGAGAGATGAGGTGGTATTGTGGCAATTGGCCGTCAGATACACATACTTGACTTGTGCGTACCCTTGAAGAGTGAACCTTGACTAGAGCTCATACCATGCCAGTGCCCACTGATAATGGAACATATTCTTGCCTAGTGTCTTGATTTTCACCCCATAAGACAAATTAAAGTATTTTGATATGAACTGAATAAGGAAAGTATATGACAATGTACTGCCCAGGAAAATCTTGGACTTTTCAGGGATTGTGGTTTATATACAACATTTTGACCACATATTTTAAGGACTTTACACGTGTTGCTTTTATTTTGTATTTTATATACATTTTACCGAATTTTAACATCTTTACCTTTTATATATTATGTTGTTGTTCTTTATGTTTAGATTTATTTGGATAAGGTTTATCATCCTAAATTTTGAATGGTCATTTACATATTTTTTTAACTTGACCTTTAGTTGACGCAGTATAGCCACTAGTGTGCTGAGGTGCCATGAAATGTTACTATATCCATTACTAATGTGTGATACAAATTGTTTTCTTTGCCTGAAAATTGTATTGCTGTATACAGCTTAAGCTGCTATCATAGGCACATTTGAAATGGATGGCCACAAAAAAAACTTACAAGGGTTATGCCCAGAAGTACCAAGATTGTTTTCAACACTTCCCCCACTCATACATACCACATGAAATTTAAAACTTGGGATAAAATTTATCCAATTTGAAAATGTCGACTCATCCTGACATCAACCAAAAGTAAATTTGACAAGAGCATACATAGCACTAATGTTTGGGAGTACCACTCCCCAACCGGTATATGGACAGCTACTTACTATTTCATATTCCATGCCTGTTTCTTCTGCTGAAATGTCATGATGAGAGTTTTTCATTTTCAGCAACCCCTCAGTCCATCACAAAGCTATCAATGTTGTTTGTAACCTTTTGTTCAACCATGATCTGGATGTGCGCTACACTGACCCTGAGGTGAAGGCACGACTTGCAGCTCTGTACCTACCTTTGTTGGGGATTGTAATCAAGGTAAGATTGCTTAACCTGTCCTTATGGATAATGCCTAGGAACTACAGTCTGCTTGGGTCGATACAAATGACATAAAATACATTGCATATTATATGGTGGCATCTTTTATAATGCAAGTGTGGTCATGGGTCCATATTTATTATTTAAAAGTAATGTTATATATAAAATACCTCAGTACCAAGAGACTTTACCTAAGCTGGTTCATTTCTGCAGTTCCCAAGAACATTGTTATAAAGTGGGGGTGCTGTATGTGGTGGCAAGTATAGTGTCATAGTGTATGGGTGATGTAGGGTTTGGAAAGTGCAGTATTATAGTGTCTGGTTGCTGTGTGTTGCCAAAAGGAAAATAAAACTGTTATGGATGATTGTAAATAGTGGCCAGTTTCTTCTTCTAATACATTACCCAAAGTAAAAGTTACCTGTGCACATATGTGGCAGTTTGAGTGATCTTCCCATGAGAAATGGATTGGCATCAAATATAATGCAAACTTTAGTTACAACTTCCACTCATGCAGAGTAGCACATTCTCTTGACGAGGCCTTAGAATCCATCTAGTAGAAGTTTTAAAGTTATTCAACCTTGAAGCCTGTTGGAACAGTTATCTTTTTAAACGGAAGTATACCCCATCTATAATTTTCGAATTTTTTCTTCCTCCTTTCAATGAGAAAATTTTCTTCTTAGTCACAGCATCTGCTTTGAAGTTAATAAAAGTGATGCTTTGGTTACTTTACCAGTATAGGTTGCCTATTTGGCTTTTACTAGAGGTAAATTATGTTAGAATTTATGATACAGTGTCCACTTCATAAGTATTAACACTGTTACATGCTGCCATATGGGGACTTCCTACAGGTTGTTGTTGTTGTAGGGTTTAACGCAATTTTTCAGCACAAGAAAGGCTATACATGGCGGCCAGTATAACTGGTGGAGGAAGAACCCTGGAAAACCCAGGGAAGGACCACCGAGCCACGAGAAGCTACTGGCAGGCTTTCTCATGTACCCACGTTAGCCGAGCCTGAGACTCGAACCCACGCAGACATAGGTGAGACGGCAGTGATCTGGAATGGTGAGCGCTATAGACAACTTGGCCACTTGGGCCCCTCCTACAGGTAGATTATAATATAGTGTGTAGCTCTGTATGTCCACTCTTTTGAGTTCTTAAAGGAGGATGAATGCCATGCTACACCTGTGCACAGTGTCTGCTTTATTTTTGTCTTACAGATTTACACTAGGGACAGGATGTAAGCTATGTAAACATTGTAATTGTGGGAATGATAACCATTATACATGCCTAGCTTGCCACTTATGAATATATGTCAGATTGCACCTTTTAGACCAAATGTCAGTGGGCTGCAGTATTGAAGTCACAAAAAGAAAAGGCGCATAAGTGCACCTTGAATGACAAGGATGCCATCACTAAACATGTTGACATCATTTTGATGAATGATTTACTTTTCAAATGGTAGTGCATTCCAAAAGGCTTATCAGCCACAGGGAAATCTATGCTGTCCTGGTCAGTAACAGTGACAGCTCTGGCTCCACCTGCCTTGATGTGACAAACCTCTTTCGGTAGAACCAACAGACCTGATGGTTTTCATGGCCAGTTTTTATTGGTTACATTTGAGCAAAATAAAATCTTGCCAATTCAGATACTGTTTCACACATAAAAAGTATGGACTGGTTATGTGGATCAAATATCCCATAACTTGTCCCAAGAACTTGACAACATCATGCAAGATAAGATGGTACTGCTCCATCATGACTGGACACTGCCAAATGGCTTAGATATCAACAGGCCATCACCACAGTCAACCATACCTTGTGAGTCAAAAAGACAGAAGGTCTTTGTCCAGCTTGCATACCCTGCACCACACAAACACTGTCATGGATCAGCATTCCCGAAGTTGTGCCACATATTACTCAGTGCACCTGGTGCCCAGTTTAGCACCCCAGTAAACACAGGATGTGGATTTACTTCATTCTCAGGTGGTGTGGAATGTCATGGTGGTGGGTTTTCATCTTGATGGCAGTCTTTCAACTAGCAGAGAAAAGATTATCACCTCCCACCTTGAATCCCAATGGACACATGTGAGAGTCTGTTTATTAAATGGCAAGCATCTAGAAATATGTCAGCACACCCAGGTCAGTTTCCATTACAGCAGTGACAAACCTACAAATGGGAGAAAGAGTTGCAGTGCTCCCCACTTCCACCTTTCTCAAAGACCACCACAAAGAAAAACAAAGATTTTCACTTCCTCTTCAATGGCCACAACAAGGAAATACATGTATGTAAACAAGCCACCAAAAAGACAAATTTTCCTCCCACACAGCCTCAGGCACCTAGGAAGGATTTTCAGTGAAATAAACAAATGGATAGAAAGGACACCCCTAGGACACAGCAGACAGGGAAGCAGTCCTACTGATACTGTACCCCAAAAGACCTCATTTCTCAAGTGGACAAGAGGCAGAGAGACATTCATTTTTGCCATAGTTTCTTTCAATGCCAGCCTCCCAATAATTTGACATGACACCATTTAAATGCTGCCCTTGACAGATATCCTGGTGGGGAGAAGGCTACTATTTTTGGTTGCCAAATTCTGAAGTATCTGCCATGACAATCAGTGGACCTGGCAACTAGTTTCAGTGGGCCTCAGTACCACATTCAAGA
>JAECUM010084463.1:0-16620 GCA_016617855.1 Megalonaias nervosa | reverse complement strand
TTGTACTTCATCCTTGTAAACACTTGCACACTTGTATTAATATCAATGATTTAGGCCCCTGGATTCTTCTCTTTTTTTTTAGAAGCAGCAAAAGTCTGCATTTCATTTTGACCAAAATCTTCTGATTGAAAATAGTAAAAATAATTCCTGTTGATCTGAAAATTGAAAGATAATCATTTCAGAGAATCTTGTGTTTCTTTATTTTTGTCTTTTCTTCCCAATTTCATCTATCATTATCCATGGCAATGTTATTGTATAATTAGGTAAATACTGACGTGGTGGTCCTTTTAAAAAGTCAAATGGTTTCTACCGTGCACCCCTGTTTTTATTTGGCCCTGCATGTCACTAAAGGTTAAAAATAAAACATCGTTGAAAGAAACGATAAACTACTTTTATAAATGAGACCTTGAGGACGGAATCGAAGAGAGGTCATCTTATTATCCTGATGAAATATTTGGGCTCCCGGAAAAGTAGATAATGCTATAAAATTGTTACATTGCTATAATTTGTACAGACTTTTACAGGTAAAGAGATATGAAAATATTTGTAAGGTACTCACAAAAGAAACCGCTACCTCCTCCTCCTCCATAACCACCATACCCGCCGGAGGAACCTCCGATGAGGTATCCGGAGGCCATACCGACGGTTGCAATTAATGCAATTACACAGAGTAGAAACAGTTTGTTCATGGCTACAAAATAACGAAATAAGTCAATAAACAAGACGTATGGCCAAACATTTCAATTCACTATTACAATACCGAGAGTACAAATTTTATTGAATATTATTGCTGCGGTGTCCGGTTTCTGCGTAAATAATGTGAAGTTATAGCACTAAGTCGTTCACGCTTTCAGCAAAGATTATAGTGCAGGCTGTGCAGTTTAATGAATATATAATGATTAAATATTTGTTAGACACTGTTTAGAATGTCTTGATAGTTGCCTCAAAATGTCCATTGACCAAAATAGTAACGCGTACTAGACTTGGAATATACGTACCTGCGATTGTTTCAGATGTATACTTATCGTTCGTGATTCGAAATGAAAGTCCTGCTCTAAGTATTAATACGTGCAGTTTATATATGCACAACACAACATACTGGACATCACAACCATAACATCTTATGCAATTTCTAGTTATTTCCTCAACATGAACCGGAAGGATATGCTTCACAAATATATGTTACCCTAGGGCAAATAATGCTGTCAAATGTGCATTGGTGATAACTGCATTCACGGCTAATTAATACTCAGAAGTACAAACATCACTAAATGAGCGCTATCCTTCTCATATGTTTGAACCATACACTCGGATGTTTAATTTTTTCTAAGCCAATACGAGTGAATTCAAACATGCAAACCTATGTGGCTAACACTCATTATACCAGTATCATGGTCAAAATTACGTTCCTCTAACGTCTGGGTTCCAGCTATTGAAACAAAAAAAATAATATAAAAGCTATTAAGCTCATTAAAATTTTTAAAATGGCTAGCAATTACAAAGTACTGTAAATATCTCTAAATGACAATGGAGGGAATGTGATATAGAAATATTCGTGCAGATGTATTTATATCCGAATAATATCCCAATAGGTCAAATAAATAATGACAAAGGACAAAGATGGATAATAAGAATTTATAGAAATATTTAACTAATTGTGCAGCTATATAGTACTAAGCTGACTGTTTTCCTCTTGTCACAGCAGTTACATCGGTGTTTATATTTCGACCCAAAGCACTTTCAGAAGTGGACATTTATATTTTTCTAACCTGTTCTTCAAGAAAATGATATTTTGTTTTAGAATGTTTTTACGAAGAAATATCGTTGTCTAGAAGTGATAGAGATTACAGTGCAGGTTGATAAATTATATCAGTTATATGCAGATCTAATCTTGATTCAAAGAAACGGAGAAAACCAATATTATAATATTCAAGGTTTGAAAGTAACAAAAGGTCGTGTTATGTGTATTTAATCCACATTATGTGTTTGATCTTTCTCTGTGATTGGAAACAGAGTTCAGACCTTTCTCAGTTTTGTAATGTTTGATAGTTACAAATAAGGTTCTTACTGATATTTGAGTTTATGATCTAGCCCTATTTACAAACTTAGAAAGATCTGGAAGCAAACTTGTCATTCATATCCTGGTCATTTATGTGTATAAGGTGTTTAGTTAAGATGGTGTTAAGCAATATTGTTTATTTCAATTTTACGTTCATTCGGTGTAATACTTTACGCTCGTGTTTAGATATAATTTAGATGGGATTCATTTATTTAAATCAGCCTTTGAAATTTAAAAATAGCGTATTTAGCCAGAGCTGGAGAATCCACGTTTAGGCTTGATAATAGATGATGTGAGCCACCAATCAAGCAATTGTGACAATCCCAAGGTCATCTGCAAGGCTGTACCTGTATGAATCTTAGATAATGACACTCTAGCATCGTTATAATTGGGTTTGTATCAGCACAGCATACACTGTAATGCTGGGATAAGCCTAGCACCGATTGAGAATCATAATAGTCTTGTACATTTAAATTCTAGCCCTTGAGTCGCCCCCACAGAGACAGCCAAATATTTTAATTAATGTTGATGTTGTTGAAGTTGTGCGTTTTGATGTTGTAAAATATTGGTAATAATGTATACTGGCTTGTCAGAGAGGAAACGAGAGTGTCAGAGAGAGAGAGAGAGAGAGAGAGAGAGAGACAGAGAGACAGAGACAGAGAATGAATGAATGCATATACTCGTTTATCCTTTATTTTCTTACAATTCATTCCTTGTAAAATTTTGTATTGTTGTTGTGAATAAAATCATAATTTATTAATTGTTAACTTATGCACAACTTGAAGATCTTGACGTATTTTAGGTACACTTTGCCAGTTTTTTAATGGGCGTTCTCATGATAATGACCATTAAAGGAGGAATTGGTGATGTTGTACTGATACAATGTCAATTATAATGCTTGACCTTTTGTTAACACTTGTATAGGGGTGTTGTAATTGTTCCTTGACATTGAGAGGCAGACCGGGAATTGTGCAGGAAGCTATTATTAACATTTTTACTTGATGTCTACATTTAGCTTGCAGGAGGATCACTTAAGGTGTGCATGATGAAAACACTTTCTGGTAGTCGGCGTCGGCAGCTGAATTCAAAGAGCCGACGAAAGTAGTTAATATGTGTGTAACATCGCATGAACATGTAGAATACCAAATGATCAGTTATGTCTCTGCCTTTTCGAAGGTACATACAATGGCTCTTGAGTGTCTGCATCCTACTAGTCCTATCGATTTTTGCTGGATTTGAATCTGGACGTTTCTCCTATAATTTAAACAAAACCTTATGTTCATCTTTCAGTTTTTGCTCTATGACTTGTTGGTTTCACATTCCTAGTGCGACTTGTTTTCGATAGTAATCCACACTTAGACAACGTAAACAACATGGCTGACATGAATCAGACAGGTCGCCGTGACAATAGGGTCGACCCTTATGCTCGTCGAGGCTAGAGATCAAAGGCAAACTATTACGTGTCATTACCGGAGAATTGATCTCTGTTTAAGCTTAGAGAAGAAAGTTCCAATCGAGGCATTAATTTCAGCCCGGGATTAAGGAAATCTCGTCTATTTCGTTTATTCTGGAAAATTTACCAATAACATTGATAATAATAGTCAAACGTTTCTCAGAACAGATACTTTTGCCCATGCGCAATCGAAAGTGTCTTCTACTGAGCCTAATGTTGTGACACTGAGCAGTTGTCGAGAGTGGTGGCGTTGTAAAATACGGTGACTCCTTTAGCTGAGAGTGTTCGCTCGTTGATTAACTCTATGAATATAGATACAAAGGAAGCTTTTCTTTAGGACAAGCGGAATAATTTCTTCCGGATGTTCCCGTCTTGGACAACAATGCAGCAATAGACAACTTCCATCCATTCAGTGACAGTCTCTACAAAATGTCAGATCCGTTTCAGCGACATTTAGCCAATTCAGTTGAGAACGACCAGTGTATATGCGGTGGATTCTTTGACGTTCGTGCATCCGAATCTGTGCAAACAAATTAAAGAATGTAAAGACGTTTACCTTGCCTCCTTCCTAATGCCCTCTTATTCCGGTCCACACTCGGACCCCTATATATCTTCAAAAGAAAAATCCCGATCCTCACTAGAACTCTTCTTTTACTTTGCCGCAATTATTTTAAGCATCTGGCATTTACAAGAGTATCGTGTGTCAGTCATATTTCCATAGGCGGCCAGAACTAGACTTGTTTAAGCAAGACAATATTGATATGGCGTCCAGGTATGGCTGCAAAGTTTTCTATTCAAAGATGTTTTCAGCCCAAGGTGCAGAACAGCTCAGATACAACAATGCGTAAATTGATTGGTCAGTGAGGAACAATACATGCTTTTGTTCTATTATAACTAATTGTAGAGCAAATAATTGTGCACGCTGCAACAGCACGTTGCATTTTTAATCGTTTTGTCCCAATTTGGGAGATGAGACCTTCTGGTTCTCCCAGACTGGCATTTATAACCAAGACTTCGAACACCGATGTCCTTAGTAGAGCTTGGATGAGAAAGTAAGGCAGATAAATTTGCAACAACTTCAATACACTAAAAGGAAATCACTTGATACGCTGCGGCAACATACATGTTTGCTTAACTTACAGAGCTGGGGACTCTGCAAGCACATGCAAGACCTCAAAAACGTACAGGAACAAACACTTCCCGACGAGAGATAACCCCGATCAGAGGCCCAGAGAACATACCCCAGGTTGAGTTAGACTGGTGTCTCACCCTGACAAAAATTTCTTAAATGGTTCTTGGCAGGATTTGTCAATGGTTTTGACACAAGTCTGGGACATTTGCCCACTCTGCCTCTTGAATGTAAAAGCTTGTAATCAGGTTTTATATAGCCAGATGTAATTTCAAAACTGGTTGAGTAAGAAATGGATAATGGTTTTGACATTGGGAACTTTGATCCCTTTCATCCCGTCTCTATCGTATTAGCCATCTGGGCATTGCAGAAGGAAACTAATCTGGTAAGAAGCAATTTGAAGTAGATCTGTCTGCGCCTCATGACAACTTTTTACACCCTGGTATTTAAGCTCTGATAGACAAGGATGAATATTCGCTCTCCTATGTCACGTGTGAGAATGCTATCAGCATCATTAAAAACTCGGTATTGGTAGCTAGATGTGTGAAGCTGATATACAAGATACTTTTAAAGTGGTGCCCGTTAAGGATTAACATTGGCCCTGCTATGGTGTGAAGTGGGAGAATACATTTTATTTCTGTACATGATTGTTTTTCGGCAGTAAATCTTGCCCCAAAGTATTTGCGTCTTCCTCTAAGACAATTTGTTTGATTTTACAGAAAAAAACTCTGATGTTCCGTATGGCCTGCATTTGTTAGACAACTGTTTTGAAATTGATCCTGTAGATGGTGAACCAGACAGAACATTGTCAGTTCTCTTACTGGTGTTTAACTAACTAAATGTGCCCCTCTCTTGAACCAAAGCCATTGGAACAGCCACGCAGCTTGAATATTTGGGTATTATTTTAGACACTATCAGCATGGAAGCCAGGTTAACTGCTGAAAATATACGACGTATATCCAATATCTTGCAGTCCTTTGTTCATAGGGAATCGTATGCAAAAACGGAACTATTAAAGTTTGCATGGACACTTGAAATTTGCATGCAGAGTGATCTACCCTGGTCCAGCTTTTGTGTCGAACTTGACTTCACTGCCCGCATCTGTCGCAGATTTACACCATGTACATTTGAAAGCAGAATCAGATAAGACTTGAAAATGTGGTCGCTATTCTTATTACAGTGAATGGTATTTCATTCTTCTTAAATGACGCAGTGACCCAAGCTGAAATTATGCAATTCTATACAGACGCTACCCCAAGAGGTTTCGAGAGCTATTTGTTCAAGTATATTTTCCCCAAAATCTCATTCCATAAGGAAATTCCGCATCGATGGCAGTATTTCTATTTGAACTGTATCCAACTGTAGTCTCTGCTCCGCTATGGGGAAATCAGTGGACCAAGAAAAGAATCCTGGAAATCCGTGATAATCTGCAACCTTGGAAAGCATTAACAAAACGCCTATTATAATGACATGTGTTCGAAGATTAATATGGTGTGTTCGTTATTTAGTCGGGCCATATTCCTGGTAGGGATAGCCTTATAGCTGACGTTCTTTCTCGATTTTAGAATGACCAGTTCCGGCGCTTGGTACCAAAAACAGACCAAATTTCTGCTGAGTTCCCCACCTCCACCCCGGCTTCAGAGTTGATGATATTTTGACGCAGCGTATGCAGGACATGTGTTGTTTATCCGTTTGCAATAATACTAAGTCAGTGCACAGTAATAGCTTTCAGCATTTGTTGAAGATTTTGGCCATATCAGGCGTTGTTGCTAATGTTTACTCTTTACCTGTACTTACAGAAGATGTTCTGATTGATTTCGTCACATACTGTCACAACACGCAGCAGCCACAGCGCTCCTGAAGCTGTAGTGCTCCACAATTAAGCTGTACCTTGCAGGAATTAGATTCCATTACCTAAAAACGGGTCATAGTCATAGTTTCCACCAGTCCGACAGGTTTCAGTGTAAATTCGTGGGATAAAAAGGAACAACATTCCAAATATTAAATCCATATTTCCTATAAAATACAAGATAGCGGCACATTTGTCAGCTATGTTACATGAGGGAGTTGTTTCAACGGCTGTGTACTTGTCGCTGCAGTGCTTGTGTCAGCTGGCATGTTTGGATTCTTTCAACGTGGTGAATTCAGGGTTCGATCATTGCAGAACATTTCCTCTTGTAACAACCTGACGGTTCAAGATGTGAAATTTTCAACGGACAAATTTATGTCCATACTCACTTTGCCATCTTCAAAATGGACTCGTTACTAGGTGGTGTAAACATTTCGTTCCTTCGGTACTCGCGGTTGTGTTCCATGTCCTGTATGGAGTAGTATTTGACTTAGTGGCGGTATTGTGCTTTGGTCATGGTGCAAATGCTCCTTTGTTTGTGGGTGCCATGGGACGTCCTTTTAGTAGGCAACGTTTCCTGTCTTACTTGTAGCTCCCGTTGGCGCGGCTGGGCTATTATGAACAAAACATTTCTGGTCAATTTGAACAACACCTTGATTAAGCCAAACATACCCAAAACCGAAACGAAATAACGTGTCTTTAACTTTGAGAGCCCAGGTGACACGGTTAGTTTCATCTAACCTTTTCAACATTAAATGACATTGGTGTGGGTATCGAGTTGAATGCATTCTTACGACCTTCAACCAGTATTTAATTCAACGTAACAAATACGAGGTACAAAGTGGATATATTCCGCACTCCCCTAAGACAATCGCATTATTGGTAAATTTAGGAACACCTAAATATTGTTTGCAAAAATTGTATTGCGCAATTTCAATATCTCTCCTAAATTCATATCCTCCAAACTTCGGACCCATTGCAAGCAATTGATTATATTTCCGAATCAAAAATTTTAAATGCATCCTCTACACTAAAGCAGCCAAATAATAGTTGATAATTCAAAATGTTTGAAGTTGCTTTCTTTGCCTGAACTTCTAGTATCTGTTTTGCTTTCGTCCAAATCAAGTTTGGGGTGAAACATAATCCCATGTACTTGTAATAAGGCACACATACAATACGACTTTCTTTGGAAAACCACACCTCCTTTTGCTTGAGATATCCCCATTTCTGAAAACAATGATTTCACTTTTATTGAGATTGACCATCATACCAGTTTTATCACAGAACGTTCGATACCATTTATTTGGTTCTGAAGTAGCTTTACTGAATCGACGCAATTAGCAACATCATCAGCGTAAAGTATTGCAAACATATCATCAATATCTTCTGAGATAAATACACCTCTGTTGCCTTCGAGCTTCAGCTATGTAATCAAATCATTAATTAAAAGGGAAAACATGATAACGCTTAAAATGCAACCTTGTTTTCTACCTAATGTACAGTCGAAATAAGTAGTTAAACCTTTTGGTGCTCAGACACAGCTTTTAAGATTTACATACGTATCTATTAAAATGTTTACAATGTTGCCATTCATACCCTTACGTATTATTGACGCCCAAAATATATCATGCTATACTATATCCAAAGCGTTTTAATAATCTACAAATTACGCTATATTTGTGCACAAACTAGTTACAAATGTCAGTTATTTGTATTATATATTTTGAACGCTTGTTTCGGTGTATTCACGGTGATTGTTCCCAGTGATTTCTAGTTTCTTTCAAACTTTGTTGTCTTAAAACTGTTGGCAATGTTAATATACACAGCGTATTCATTATCCAGCTTTCCTCGACTCGTTCTACGTAAGTACATTGGTTTTATTTGGTACAAGGCCTGTTTTATGTTGTTGCGAATTCAACAGAACCTATTCCATACTTGATAAACTTAATGGATATATTTGGAAAATTGGACAATTTATCCGGTTTTAAAATACGTATTTTAATAGATCCCGATTCTAGTGAAACCACTATCTGTCCGGGGTCCGGACTTACGTGTATTGAACATCCATCCATAACGTCATGCATGCATTCTTACATAAACGTTTCAATATGATTAAATAGTGATTTAAGTTATAACATGTACATGCATGATGCCATTCATACTGTCATATGAAGAAAGAGACAAACAAACCATCCATGCATAAATGCCTTCATACAGGATGTGGTACGACGAACCTAATTATATTCTCTAGATCATTGAAAGATTGAGGTTCGTGTTTGACAAAAACCAATATTATGCCAAACTAATGAATAACAGTTACAATAATTAAATAGACATATTTGTAGGCTCTGCCAATACAGGTATTCGATTTTGTAAATGCTTTAATAGACGCAGCATTGTGTTATGTTTCGTAATTCGATTATCGTTTGTGTTTCAGGATAGTATGTTATCCTGAATATAGTGAACTCATCTCTCTGTAAGAGGCTTGAAATCAACTAGTTAAACGTTCATACATCGATGCACTGTGAGACAGAATGAATGTTTCAGATTTTATTTCTACTTCCCTATTTATATTACTAGTTATATGCAGACTCTAAGAATGTACTATTTAAGAAACGTACTTGCATTACAAGATGTAAATCTGTTTGTCAATATGCACAGCCATTATCAAGAAAAATTATACTACTGCAGACTGTGTAGTCTTCTCGTATGTCTTTTTACCTAAGTTATGTCACAACAACATACCCAGACGGTTAAGCATAAGACAGGTAATATCTATTATTTACTGATATAAACTATGTATTCTTAATCCTAGTTCATCAGCGTAGCCACTTGAACAGTTCTATATATATCCAAGACTTATGCTGCCAGATTTTTATTTGTTGCTTTTGGAGGAATAAAAGACTCCTTTTCAGTGTGACAAAATAATGTGACTGAGAAGACTTCTTCGGATCAGACAAAAAGAAACGGAATCATTTTGAGAGAACTGTATTTATTCTTTCCTTTTTATTTTCTTTCCGATAACCTCTATCAATATCCAGAGCAATATTGTTATATGGTTTGTTTATTATTCCTCTCTCCCTTTATATATATGCTCAAATATGTCGGAAATTCTTTATTCGTTTCATTTGGTGCTTTGTCTTTTGAGGAGAAATATGCAGATAAAGTCATCTGCACTAAGTTGTTATATTGTGTCCCCTCTATTGTGATTAATACACTAATACACACAAACCTAACATAGATACACATATCGAATATTACCTAACCAATAACTTGTTCTAATCAAATTTCTTAAAAAGCTATCTTTCATATTGAATGATCTGCAGACTTCCTTTTGATAGCTTTTCATTTTACACAGTTTTCAATACCTTTACTTTCTTACTACATAGTTAATAACGCATGTAATTTGATTGACTTTCCTGATATGGGGAGTGGTAGCCGCATATGTTTGCATGTTTGATCTCTCTTTTATTACTTCAGAAAAAATATAAAGTTCCACATGTATGGTTCAAACATTATAAAGGGGTTCCCGGTCTCTGAATGATGTTTTCCATGTCCGATTTATAATTAGCCAAGGGCACAGTTTACACTGTTTGACAGCATGAATTGCCCTAGTGTAAGATAAATATATTTGCGAAGCACGTCCCTCCGGTTTGTGTTGCGGAAATAACAAGACATTAGGTGTAATTGTAAGGCTATGTTAACCAATATGTCATGTTCTTGCTATATAAATTGAAGTCAGCTATACTTTGTACACGAATGTAATTTCTAAATCCACTTCTGGTACAGCAGTAGGTAAGTAAATTGCAGGTGTAGTATACTTTATCCTGACGACGTGTTTGTCATTGATCATGTTATTCTACACCTCTTGGACAGCATATACCATGTCAAAAACATTTAAACATTATATGTTTCTTCGGTACATAATAGGCTTATTTGAACTCAGACTCAAATACCTGTCCGCACGATTTTGTTTTGTTGTATAATATACGAATCATTAGCGTTATTTTCAAACAATTTACACAGAAACCGGATTCCGCACTAGCGTCATTCAACAAAATATTTACTTTCATAATTGTAACATTTGAATTCCAATGTAGGTCATGACATGTCTTGTTTATTTACTTATTTCTTGATTCTGTAGAAATGATCACCCTGGTAGTACTCTGCATAATTGCATTAATTTCAACCATCGGTATGGCCTCTGGATAACTCATCGAAAGCTCCTACGGTGGGTATGGAGGTTATGGAGGAGGAAGTAGCAGTTTCTCATGTGAGTATTTCATAAGTATTATCATGTCTTATCATATTAATAATTCCTTTTTAAACATGGACCCTACTCCTAGTGCCCTTTATTTATTATTGCTACCTTCCTCAGAATTTGAATATTGCATTGTATTTTGTGATGAAAATGTTTCCACACTGTTTAATCTTTTTCCAGTTATCTTGCTGATTATTATCCTCATAATCTTCCTACAAGGTTCTAGTTTTGGAAAGTAGAGAGTAGTCCAAATATTGTGGTAAGTATGTTTACTGAATGTTAATGTCCACCATTTCCAACGGATATAAATTAGAATGTACAGTATAATTTCTCGAACGGAAAGATCACGAAATAGATTTAATGACATTTAGGGTTCGAAACGTATTCTGGTATGAAAAATAGGGATTTATTAGTTGTCCTAATTGATTCCAAGGACCTTACATACACCGGTGTATGTAAGGTGCTTAGAATCAATTAGGACGAGTATCTATCTATCTATCTATCTATCTATCTATCTATCTATCTATCTATCTATCTATCTATCGATAGATAGATAGATAGATAGATAGATAGATTGTTCTCCCGGGCGATCCATATATGAATATTCAACATCAAGTGGACTGCGAAAACTAATTATTATATTAATGCAAAGGCTTTTTAAGCACAACCACAAAGTATGTTTATGTGTAAATGCTAACATATAGACAAGTTATATTTGGAATCATGGTTTGCTTTTACTTTCCAGGAATACCAAAGGACTTCTTTGACTGATACCTTGAATTCGTGAATTCTGAGAAAAGAATCTAAAGCCTCTACACCAAAATGAATGGCTAAATCTTAGCTGGCAAATATTTTATTTATACAATAGACACACAAATAAATATATCTAATAAATTATATTTAAATTGCTAATGCCGTTTTGCTAATACTATTAATTATTTTGTTCGGTATCTTACTGGCGGATAACTATACACAAGGCTGCCACTCGCATTCTCTCTCTCTCTCTCTCTCTCTCTCTCTCTCTCTCTCTCTCTCTCTCTCTCTCTCTCTCATTGATATATATATATATATATATATAGTGCCGGTTTGCTAATACTGTCCATTATTTTGTTTGGTATCTTACTGACGAATAATTATGCACATGGCTGCTACTCTCTCTCTCTCTCTCTCTCTCTCTCTCTCTCTCTCTCCTCTGCAGCTGTTCATTTATCTGACAATTTTTTTTCTTTCACTATGATAGGAATGGGTAATAACCAGTTTAAGCAGCCTGGTAATTTATTACCTCCCTGACTATTTATCTGATTGAAGGAGTGACTTTATTTGCTATTGCACACAGATTACAGCAATATTATAAAGTTCAGAATAGTTGCACGATCTTGAAAAAGTAAGAATGAATAATATTATAAACTAAGGAACATTTTACATATGAAAAAGTATATAAAAATATTTTTAGAGATAGCAGAATTGATATCGATTACATTAATACGGTACTGATATTCTTGAACCACTTTACTAATTGTAGTAACTGAACTAAGAATGTATGTATGCTTCGCTTGTCTTGCTAAATGATTAATGTTACAAATGGAAAAGAATGCAGAAATATTATTCATGCAGCTTATTTGGAATACAGTTGGCATTACTATTATAGGTATTCTTATAGAGTAAATAGCTCATTTTATCTTCTCAGATGCTCGCAAATTAAATATAATTATTCCATATTTGGATTCCTTGATAGGATCTTTTGACTTCAACACGTACGTTTGAGAGAGGAAAGTTGCAAGTCATCTGACAGAAGGGATGAGTACACAACTTTCTTTTTGTTGATGAATACAATGTGAGTTATATGTAAGAATATACATTGGGACGCAGTTTGAAACTCTCTCTAGCAAACGTGGCACTGAGTGATGCGTATTAGGCTTTAAGTGGTGTCGTCCGCTTAAAGGCCTAATTAAATGCAATGCAAATGAATATGACAAATATTAGCGCTCAGAAAGGATTGTTCAATTTAAAGATGAAATAATATAAAATTAACAGGAAGAACAAAACATACATTATTCGGTCTTGATGTGTGGATTATTTTCCTGGAAATAAATGGAATGAGTCTTGCATAGTGTGTACAACTCACAAAGTCAGACTGTTTTAAATTTTTTTGTGTTATTCATAGAAACGTATCACACACAGATGTATCTAGTTGCACACAATAAAGGCAGATATATTACCACAGACCGTTTCATGCTCTTGATGGAAAGGGTTTGGAAACGAGATATGTTCAGAAAAAACTAACCAGCTTGTTGTATGTGATATTCTCGAGCTGCTTCCAGCATTCGACCTATTTCAGTTTGTTTGCAATTGTTGCATGGAACGAGTTGCAATTAATTTGTCAATTCGTTAATTCATGTCTATAATTTAGTATATATAATTCATTAGAAATGCCCTCCACCCTGAAAATAAGAACCTAATAAAAACAGAACAAAAACGTAAAATAGAAACGAAAATGGATTCAAAATTCGTTTTCATATCAGTCAAAAAGTAATCAGAAGACATAAAATCGGTAATCACTTTTGACCTGTGATTCATAAATTCAAAGTAAATCTATATGAGGAATTGATACAATGTCTAAGGATATTAAGGTGATCCACCACCGGATACAACAATAACTAGTTGATATGAAGAGTATCGTTTTATTTTAGAAATCGCACGAGAACGACAGAAACGACGATAATGTAGATTATGGTGCTGATGATGAAAACAATTATGACATTTGTGCTGCTGATTCGTTCATAGAAGCACTCTAACTCCTCCATTTATCTATATATTATACCAGAACAAAAGGTAGAAGATTTCATTGTGTAGCAGCTGTAGTAGTGCTCTTTGTTGTAGTAGTAGTACCAGTAGTTGAGTAGAGTAATTATCGTTCAATAAACAATTTTTACAAGTCTCTAACATCCACAGTTTCTTATGTACAACAAAAGTACCGATTAGAATTAGCTTCCCCGCTCATGATATCAATCCAGATTAACTGCAGAGTGACCCATTTGAGTATCGTATGTCATTAAAATAAGAACAAACAAAATCCCTGCATCCTTAAATTTGATCCTACACTATATATCGTGTTGTAGTCAGCTGTGTGTGACAGAAAAAAGAGACGGAGAGAGAGGGAGAGGGAAGGAGAGAAAGTGAGAGAAGTTGGATACTCGAACTTTTAGATTAACTGGATAATAATAAAACGAAAACAATATTCTGAAATGGTAAATAACTTTATTTTGATATTAGCTCATTTGGACTTATCATAATACATACAAGCATCTGATTTTGTTTTGTTGCCTAATGCTCCGTTCGCAAAAGGTATCAATATGATGATGATACGGAATTTGGAGCCTGGTGATTCAGGAAAAATCAAACACGTCTTTGCAAAATTGATGGAAGAGGTAGAATCTCTTTTTATACACATCGATAACTGAGTCAATATTTGGTCTAAATGTGATGAAATAAGACCCAGCCGTTGAAAAAATAATTAACATAAGAATTGGGTATTTCACTGTCTCAGATCTGATTATATTCCCATCTACAGCTGCATCTTTTACATTCATCGAATTTACTTTCCTTCATTTTCCATTCCCACATTCTACCTTCCAAAATAGAAGCCATGTAGAAAAAGAAAAACCACCATTTAGAGCAATCGAAATGTTCAAATGTACATGATGACATTTTTTTACACATTGCCTTTTTTCTCCCAAAATGAAAACTATATTATCTATCATTGCTATGTACTTTGAAGAAAATAACCCATATCTTGAAAATATAATCAGAGCAAAATTCAATAATAGAGCGAATAAGATGTTTCTCTCTGTATCTTTCACTTCCTCCCTCCCTCTCTCTCTCTCTCTCTCTCTCTCTCTCTCTCTCTCTCTCTCTCTCTCTCTCAACCAAATCGGTTGGAAAATGGTTAGAGGACTTGATCTAATGCTAATAAAACATTGCAATACAGTGAACACTGAATTGTGGATTATGTTCCAAACACAGATATCCTGGGAGTAAAGCTCTTATTGAAATCAATGTATAAACAGACCTGAAAAATACTGACATGGTACGTACGCGAGAGACAGTTCTGACCGTCTCCATAACCATTGTAGGGGCTTGTACCGAGGAAGACGTAGACTATGCGGATGCTTGAAACTAGTCACATTATAAAGACCACTCAAAAAGCATTTATGGCACACAAAATAAATAAATTTATAAATAACTTGGGTGAACTTTTACGTTATAAAAAAAGTATATACATTTGTTGTTATTAATCTTGCGAGCTATTAAATCCATGTGAAACAGCTTTTTACTAAGTGCTACTGGTGTTTAGTTGATGCGCCCAACATAAATACTAATTCGGACAACGTTTTCTGATTTGAATCAAAGTCATAATGTCCTGTTTCCAACGAATAAACACTGAAAAATAACTTAATAATAGATTTGACATCGTTTATCCTGTAAATTCCGCAGTTAATACTTTTTATATCAGAAAGGTTTCAATTGCTATGATCTTGTCACATATGGCAATTTAATACAGGTACATAACATATCAAATGACAAGCGTTCGAACGTACAGTAAACATCTTGAAAAGGTCACTCCAACAAAGAATATGAGACAATCATTCTACGTGACCTTCATTAATAATAATAATAATAATAATAATAATGAGGACTTTGTATAGCGCCTAATCTTTAGAAGCTCTAAGCGATTTACAACATTTGACAACACTTAAAAAACATATATAATGATATGATTACAAAATTAAAAACAAACACCACGAAAGTAGAAACATAAAATATGCTGTAAATATTTAAGGCAAGGATACATTATTAGGTCTTTAAGTCTGTTCTTGCAGTTGAAATAGGTGAGTTTTAAGAGCGCTCTTGAATGAGATCACTGTGTCTTTGTATCTAAGAGCAGTGGGCAATTCGTTCCACGTTGCTGGGCCCTGGTATGCAAAAGAACGTTGTCCATATGATTTCATCGTCATAGTGGGAATAATGAGAATACGAGTGTCAGAAGAGTTGCGTAAGCATCTTGCAGGTGTGTACACATGGGTGAGGTCAGAAAGGTATGTTGGACTAGAGCCCGTCAGTGAAACGTAGCACAGATAGCAAATTTTTGTTTAATTGTGGATCGTATGGGTAGCCAGTGTAGGGTACAGAGCAGGGGAGAGGCGTGCTCTGATCGTGGTACTCTAAGGATGATTCGAACAGCTGTATTTTGAACTTTTTGAAGTTTCTGAAGTAGATATTGAGACGAACCAGACAGAATTGAGTTACAATAGTATCAATGATATACCACGAGATGTATAAATTTTTCATTAAAAGGAAACGAAGCTTGCTGAGTTTCCTTTTAGTGAAAAATTTATACAACGAGTGGTATATCATTGATACAGCGTACATACTGTACATATATTTTATTTATATCACATACAAATACATATATTTGCCCTTTGAACAGAGTTCAGATTTACAACAGGCAGCCGTGTATTGACCTAGTGAATGAACTCCTCACATCCCCGAGTGTGTCCGCTACAAAATGTAGTTCTCTGCCGTAGTGGCTATTTACAATCATCTCTGCATATTGATAAGTTGATTGTTTTCTTTTCTTGGTTTCTATTTTTCTCCACATTGATTAAATCAAGATAATACACACTTATGATTCAAACATGAAAGATGGTTTTAATAATAAAAGTAGAGCAGTGGCAACATTTGGATAGCTACACCATTCAAATGAACGCAAAGGCATTCACCTTCAGGAGCATGGAAATTAATGTGGAATAGAAACTAAGCCAACTGACGAACCAACAAGAGGTAAGTAAAATATTTTAATATATTTACA
>JAECUM010084459.1:0-14082 GCA_016617855.1 Megalonaias nervosa | reverse complement strand
TATATATATATATATATATATATACATAACACAAGGGAATCTATGATAGAAAGGAAGAAGGAAGACTCACTGATGCAATTGTTCTCGTCTGATCCATCTGTACAGTCATTACCACCATCACACTGCATGTCCAATGGTATGCAAACTCTGGTTGTAGAACATCGGAATGTGTCTGGACCACAATCTGGATAGGCCGGACAAGGCCCACTAATAACAGACACATCATCAAGGGCCACAAGTCCAGGCCAAACTGTTGTGGTTGTAACGGTCTTTGCTTCAAAAGTGATGTTGGAGATTCCTGGCTTAATATGTGCCCATCCCTTCAACCATCCACTGACAGTTCTATTTACATGATCATACCTAGTTTTGGTAATACAAATAATAATTGTAACCGGTCTTTTACGGTTATGTCAATATGGGTATTCTTATTTTTTTTAAGAACTGTAAAAATGTAACAAGCCATTAATTGTTTATGTGGATATACCTATCATTTCTAGGAAATGTAATAACTGTAATCATTATTTGAGTTATGTTTATGTAGTCATAATTATTGTGTAAGAATGTAATAATTGTAACTAGAACCTGGTGGCTTTGTTTGTGGTGTTGCGTATTGTTTGGAATAAAAGCAGTAATCATAATAGTCTACACAAATGATAAAGAAGAAGTCATTTGCCACTTGTAGAAATAAAATATATTTAAAAAAAAAAAAACTTGTATAAACCCTATCCCTGATTTGTTGGGAAAGAGTGGTTGACTTTTTGATATGTTTAGCACCGTTGTTCAGCTCATACAAGGTTATAGATGACAGCCAATATATTTGATGGAGGAAGAACCCATGAAGAAACACAAGATGCATGATAAGCTACATATACATGTTGATAGAGCCTGATAATCGAACACACACAGACTAAGGTATGATGCCAGTGATCTGTACAGCCAAGTGCATTAGACCACTCGGCCACCTGGGACATCGTCAGTAACAGGGTAAGATGAGTGAGAAGGTGACATTTTTAAGAGACGTGTGTGGTTGTTTCCATTTCCAGTAAACAACATCGTTTTCTAAATAAAAATATTCCCCACTTCTAAACTTTTTGCATAAGTTATTTTTGAAACATGGATCAATCCAAACGATAAGGGCAGTTGCATTTAAATATATATTGTACCATGGGGAGGAAAGTTTTCAGATTTGTACGCTAGAAATACAAATAACTACACCCCCTGCGGGTCCGGGGTTGTAGAATTGGCCCGACGTGCCTCGCTACGTGTCGTAAGAGGCGACTAAGTAGAGGCAACCTGTTTGCCGTGGGTTGCGACCCGTGTAGGAGGAGGAAAGGATCCTGGTAGTTTAGCATTGGCTTTCCGATGCAATACACTACTTTGGCCCCTACTTCTTCTAGACGGGTGGTCGGGATGGGCCCGGTCTCGACAAATCGGCTGGTCACGCAGAGCCCTAGGAGGTCTTTATTTCTCGCTCACTTTCTTTATCCTTCTCGTTGTATCTCTCTTGATACCACCGTTGCCCCTACATTCTATCCCTTTAACTTTCCCTTTTCCAAGTCTTAGAAGACTTCCTAGAAGGCGGAGGCTCAACGGGTCAATTGGGAGGTAATTTTACCGACTGAGTATGTCTTATGTGATTAATTAGGAGGTGAATTTACCTACTGAGTATAACATCTGTGTATCCCTGACACTTGAAAGGTGTCCCCTTGTTGGGCTCCTTGGTGGACGGGGAGCACGGGTGCTGAATTTTAAATCCACCAACATGGATGTTTCCAAAAAAAATCACCTCAAGCGTACCAAAACTGGATCTGACTCAGATGACGAACCATGTGGTGTGGATTCATTTCCACGCTTCATGGTTATACAGTCTAAAGATGCCACAAAACTGCTTAATGTACTCTCTCCGTTTGTGATCGAGAAAACAATTATGGGACTGATTGGAACACCAAAAGGTGTTAAAAAGTTAAAATCGGGCTGCCTACTTGTCGAGTGTGAGCGACGAGGTCAAGCAGAAACCCTCAAGAAAATGACAACATTTTTCGATATTCCAGTGACCTCGTTCGCCCACACAACACTCAATTCGTCCAAAGGCGTGATTCGCTGTCGTGACTTGGCTGGAGTCAGCGACACGGATATCATTGAAGGGATGAAAAACGAAGGTGTCACTGCAGTCCGTAGAATACGTATTAAACGTAACAACAACCTGCAGGACACCACCACCATTATACTCACCTTCAACAAGCCAACAGTACCCAGAGTGGTCAAAGTTGGCTTTCTGCAAGTGAAGGTTGATGTGTACATACCAAATTCACTTCGATGTTATAAGTGTCAGAAATATGGTCATCATGAAGACCGATGCTCAAGAAGTCAAATATGTGGCCGATGCGGAGATCACTCTCACCAGGAAGCTGAGTGTAGAGCCACTCCGCATTGTGTCAACTGTGGAAAAGAGCACCACGCCAATTCCAAGGATTGTGATACATGGAAACAGGAGAAGGAAATACAGAGGGTTAAATACACATCCAACATTCCCTATCCAGAGGCCAAAAAGCTTGTACAGGCAAAAACATCTCTTCCTGACCCATCCTTCTCCACTGTAGTGAAGAACACTTCCCAGGCAACGAAGGACGCTCAAACGCAGACAGATGCACCCGAGTCAACATCAAGCACTAACACCCCCATTACCAAGCACAAAAAACCACGGCATCTACCCAAACAACATTCAATAATACTCAACGACCGAAATCACCAAAGACCGAAAACAGATCTCAAGGAAATAGGCAGCAAAAGGGGTCAGAAGACCCCATCAAACTCTATAACAGGTTTGGGGACATTGAGAGCATGGATGCAGAAGATACTGCTCCATGTTGTCAAAATAGCTCCAGACCTAACAAAAAAATCATCCCCGTACTTCCTCCGTAGAAATACAATAGTTTATGAGCATGATACATAATCCTACAATACATATATAGATGATTCAAATTGATACTGTCATCCCTGGCCCCATGCATGCTTTATTAGAAGACCCCTGATTTCCATTCCCAATTTCCACCAATGTATTGCACCCCATGGCTTCTATTACGACATATAATAGAAGGTATGACTCAGATAATCAGATTTATTCAGAAAAGGTCTGCTGCATGAAAATATCTTCTTTACGTGGTTTTGTCAGTTCATTTTTAAAATTAGTTAAGGTTGTTTTTGAAATAATTTATCATTATAAATTATTCTTTTAAACAAAATTAACCATAATTTAGTTTTTGGAAATAAACTGAGTAAAATATTGGAATCTTAATCATTTTTTGACCCTGTAAGAATATAACTATATTAAGATTTCATTTCTGGATTCATTAGTGATATCCCTTGCTTTAGGCACTTTCATAGCACTAACTAATTTCTCGCATCAATATTTTCAAAATGCTCTGCATAAAACTTTATACCCAGTTATGTTAAAAAAATGGAGGAAACGCCATAGGTGAAACTTAGAAGTCCTGGGATATGTTTATCTTGGATGACCTGCTGATGACAACGTCACTACATAAAGTCCCACACCATGACGCAAAGGTCTGGGGACTAAGGTCCTCCTTGTTGTTTCAGATAAGTCCTACACCATGACGCAGAAGTCTTGGGAGGGGAGTTCACCTTGTTGTACAAGATAAATCACCAATGTAGGATTGACTTCCTCCTTGCTGTTTGAGATAACTCACACACCATTACGCAACTGTTTGAGGACAAGGGTCTGCTGTATTGTTGAAGATAAATCATCATAGTAGTATTGAGATAATCCTTGTTGCTTGAGAGAGTCCCAAAACATGACGCAACGGTCTGGGTACTGGGGTCTTCCATGTTGCTGCAGAGAGATCACCATTGTTGAATTGAGATAAATCACCACTGTAAAGTTCTCAGACAGAATGAGAACTCCCTTGCAATCTAAATATTCTTGCCCCCATTGAAAGGCTTTCGCAATGGCCATCCTTTCCAGATATACGGATATGAGAATGTCATTCCTGGGAGGAGGATAAACCGCTGGAGTCCCAAAATGATGGTAGTGGCGGCGGGCTCCACAGCCTTTTGTATAGGCATCGGTACAGACTGAAATCTCGAACGCATGGACACTTAGATGCAAACCCGCCTTGAGCCAAGTTAGGTTGCTGCCAATTTCGCCGACGGTTCCTCAGTTGGGTGCAGATATTAAGAGGACGGTCCAGTAGGCAAACATGAGGACTCGATTCGTGCACACAAAAACAGCAGTAATGCAGTAGAAAGCGACCTAAGACCATGATGTCCGCTGCCCCGTGGCGCAATCCCGTGCGGATCGAATGCCTCGAAAGTATGGTGCTACCATGGATCCTTTCAGTACCCGATCCCGAGGAAGACAAAATATGGTGACTGTGTATTAAAGTCTATACCTTACGAATCGTTGTGATGCTACTACGTTGGATGTTTCCTTTTTGATGAGACTCTAAATTGGTAACAGGGGCTAACTGCTGATGTTGCTGATGGATGTTGTCCAGGTAACTTGATGTTGCCGCCATAGAAATTGTGCGCACATATCCCATTACTCGATTCGTTAGACGAGGGAAGACGCCAGGGCCGAAATTCAGGTGCTCTGAAATGCTAGATGTTGTGGTAGGCTGTTTGCAGGAACGCCCTGGGAGCCGTATGAATAGAGACATCAATGTATGGGCCGTCTAAACCCACAGTGATGGCAAAGTCTCCATCATGGATATCGTTCAAGGTGTGTAGTATTTCCAATAGGAAGCAAGGGACGTTGGATACATTGAATGCTTGCGTTTAGACCATTGACCAGGCGCAGATAGTAATTGCAAGTGGAACCAAGAAAATGGTGTGGAAAGGACGACAAAACCCTCTCGGTGCTACATTCGCATTGTATAAAATTATTGGAGCTTCGATTGGACGGCTTTCAGATGTTCGTGTCCTATAAGTGGCCCTTTGGTCCTTTTGTTGATTCCCTGTACCATCCCTGTATCGACGCTTTGGTTGCGGAGGAGAGGGACATATGTCTCCTTGATGGCTTGATTGTGTACTTCATCCGTCAGGAAGTTAAACAGAATGTAGATGATAAAAGCCCTGCTCGTGGTCCGAGACTGACTTCCATGCATGCCCTGAGGTATTCTGAGTGAGAGAAGACGTCGGTTAGAAGATAGCCTGTAAGAATAAAAGTTCAGCAATGGAGACACTGTAACGATAGTGCTCACTAACTGCGCAGTGTCAACACAAGTCATTCGATCCATACGTAAAGAGTGCTGGTTGTTGATGGAGTCGGAGGAGGAGGAAAACCTCCGGGGAAGGAAACACTGCATGGAGGTTCGGAAGGCAGAATCTTCCCATGTACTCGTGTAGGGTAGAATAGACGACGGTAATGGTAGAACAAGCAACATCTTCTTGGTTTCGTGGAGTTGGGCTACGGTACCCTGTGAAGCATGAGACTTTCCTGGCGAAGATGGACGAGGTCTGTTTCTCATTAAGCTCCTAGGACACCCTCAGTTAGAAACAGTGACTTCAAGACAGTAGGTGGGTAAAGAGGCTCTTGTCGTGGTAGAATGTAGAGAAATCTCGAGCGACACCTGTTGAGGCTTGAAGAAATTCTTATGCCGAATGAGTATCACAATTTGGTATGAGTTAGACTGGTCCCTTCACATGTATCCTGAGGTCGGGTTCGACGTACTGGAACCCCGGACTGTTATTGATTGAGCACATACTAGTAATCATTGGCCCTTCAGGATCTCTAGTATATTTCTAGTCGCGTCGCAACGTAAATAGGCCATCAGTGTGAGGAGGATATCGTTAGGATCATCCGTTGGAAAGGGTTACGGTATATTTGATCATGTAACCTGTCCCTATCTCTGTTGAATGAGAAGGAACTTGGCTGTTTGTTAGCTCTGTCAGATTCTGTATTAGGAATCAAGCAGTACTCCGAGGATACAAGATAGACTGAGTTCCAAAAATGACCAGTCCTGTGGTGGTGACATGGGTGCCGGGGCTTTTTCCGAGCATGCCAATGTCCTGCGCATCGCAGCCGAAGGGTAAATTGAATAATCTCCCTTTTTCCCTTAAAGATTCACACTGAGGACAAAATCATTAGACACACTGATGACTTCTTCATCTGAGCTGTATGTTGTTTGGGTTTTGCCCGTAGTTCTAATCTGTAACACAAATTAGAGCAAAGCGGATAAAGCTGACGACATGCGCCTGTCTTAGTAGGCAATGTCCGTGTAGGGCTAAATCATTAAAAGGGTGACCAAGAAATTGATAAGTCTAATAAAGCAAGGAAACATACAAGTAAAATGTAATGATAATGCCACCTGTTTAGAAATCTTTGTGCCTGCACATGTGATGTTTTGAATACTGTGTGGGCGCGTAGCTATACCAAAAGATGGCTACCTGGAAATAGTGATAGCAGACGATTTCAGTTACAATATTTTCCGGTAGGTAAGATCAATGAATGCCTATACAGGTCGAATCATTGAAGCGTGGTGTTCCAGGGCTAAACATACTGTGGTAAAATAAATCACCTTTATATACAAGATACGACGGAATTATACATACATGAGTTCTTCAGATCATAAAGACATGCTCATATGCAAATAATGCATCCCGAATCTAACTTGTGAAGTCGCATAGGCCACACATTCTAACGACTAAATGCTGGACAAATATATATGTGTGTGTGTCTATCTGTCTGCGTTTTTGCCTATATATGTATGTGTGTTTGATTTACATGTTTGCTTAGCTTTAACAATTTTTTTCATTCATATCTCCACGAATAAGGTGATTTAAAGTTTCTGCAGATAAACATGACTCAAGAGTCAACTATAGACACATGCATGCGCAGGAGGTGACTGAATAAACCATATAGAGAGTGCTAACCACTACTTGTCCGACCAGAACAGAAGAAATACAGAAATGTACCAGACTATCTATATTACACACAACAACCTTCTCGTAAAAGGGCCTGAGGCAACGTTATAGAGACGTACACCAGTAGGCGCGACAAATACCGTGTTGAGGCAATACTTGTAGGGCAAAAGGTTCAGAGACCGCCCGTACAAGTAAGTACATCAAAATTGGCGCCCGGACTCTGCGAAAGCCTTGGATAGGAACTTGCCAATATGTACCTGTCTGTAAAGAAATTGCACATATATAGGAGTTATATGAGCAATAGAGTCTTGCACGAATAAATAAGTATGGCACGAACTGACTGTCAAGTGGCTTAGTCTCAACGTTGAAATACCTAAATGTGTGACTACGACAAAGTGTAGCAACTTGTAAAGGCAGAACTTTGTCATTATAGAAAGACATAAAATGCTGGAAAGACAGAAGGAAAATACTTTCCTTAGAAGTGAAAAAGTCATCCAACTTGTAGTAGTATATCATCCACGTAGCTTCCGGCTCTTGCAAGTCACTCATGATGAGAGCGTGCTTCTTGGCACGAGTGAAAGTAATAAATTGGATATTCATACACTGTGCCACCAAGTCTTATATGTAAGGAGAGATCACTCTGCCCGACCGACAGACAGGTCGGAAGGCAAATCTTAGCTCCCTTTAGCTATAGGTACTCTCTGGGAGAGCTGGATTTGCGCTGTAGTAGTGGTTCTCCTAAGGTATTATGATTGGGTAACGTATTCGAAGAGGAAATATGTTTCTTTGAGGATACTTACCCATTCTTAATACCGTAGGAGAACTACTACTACTTCGGTATACTTGCGCTCTCAGATAACACCTCTATCTAAAAAGATGCCACAATATATCTGCCCACTTAAGTTGCGGTCAAGCAGACTGATATCCCCTTGGTATCGGGAATGGCGTCAAATCCTGTGAATATCTCCGTTAAAAATGGAGCATAAGGCACACTCTCTATGTAGATTTTATAGTTGGGAGACTGGGAAGGATTATTATGAATGCGTAAGTAATCTCGAAGAAACATGTTTTATTAGAAAAAATTGGTGACTTCTCTAAAAATATCACCCAATCATAATACATTAGGAGAATATGTAATATATAGAGGGGGGGGTACATTCCGTTAACCTGTAGAGACCGTATCAGGTCCCAAATGTATGTAAAACAGCTAAATAACCGACTGGAAGATTCCATATCTCGTGGAACAGCTTTGGGAGGGAAAAGATTCACTCCGGGAAATCAAGTGGAAGTCGTGAGGCTGCATCTGTGTGAAGCTGTCTAATGATCTCTAAGGTCAACCCTTGCCCAAATGATCCTTCAAATCAACTTGAGCCTTTCAGGATGTGAGACCGCTGATACGAACTGCAGAATTGTGTCCAGATATCCGTGCATAAAGATAATTATAGAACAGTTTCATTCATGTGCAATGATTATGGTCACTGTCTTAACTTGGTGAGACAATATGCAAAGCAAACTGGTATAGGCATAGTCCAACATGCATGACAGATAGCCTACTTATCTAGGTTGAAAATGTCCATGTTGATATATCAGCTGACCCCTCTTTGAAGGTAAAGTGACGTGTGAACTACTTCGATGCAACGGATCGAAATTCCGAAAAGACATCTAAAGAGCTGACGCTAGTTCCTGTCTATGACCTTGAGTTGAAGTGTCCAGAATAGATGGTACATATTACAATATCTTATTCCTCATTAATGGAAGGCTACTATTCGTAATGAAAACAGGAGCTTCATGAATTATATTGATCCATTGTGGCGGAACTGCAAGTAGATGCATCCACCAAAAGGAAATGCATAAGTGCTTTAGCCTGCTGATTGTATTGAGGAAGCACTTAAAAATGAACTTAGGAGATAAGGACAAAGCTATCGAAAATCTGAAACATGCATACAAAGGTGAGTAATTGTTCAACTGTTTGCGGTGAGTCTCCATGGAAACAAGATAACTCCATTCCCACATAGGATAATGATTAAATGTAAATAATGATCTCACTATGTCCTCTGTGTTCAAATCCGCGCCGATGGTAATCCAAGTAAGATCTATTAATGACTTGGTCATTGTGAAACAATGTCAATGATGGTGGTCCACTACACTTCCATTAGGATTGCATTACTTCTAATATGCCGCTAAGTATAGACACTTGTGTAACCTGTCCGTATGTCTTCTGAATGAGATGGAACTTGGCTCTTTGTTAGCACTGTTCCATTCTGTAGGAGGAGTAAAGCCGGACTCCGAGGACACAAGATAGGGTGAGTTCCAAAAATGACGAGTCCTGTAGTGGTGACTTGGATGCCGGAGCTTTTTCCGAGCCTGTCAATGTCCGGCCCTTCGTGGTTAAAGGGTAAATTGAATTATCTCCCTTGTTCCCATAAAGATTCACACTGAGGACATAATCATTAGACAGAATGGTGACGTCTTCAGTCTGAACTTTATGTTGTTTGGGTTTTGCCTGTAGTTCTAATCTGTAAGAGAACATAGAGCAATACGGATAAAGCTGAAGCCATGCACCTGTCTTACTAGGCAATGTTCGTGCAAGGCTAAATCAATAAAAGGGAAACCAAGAAATTGATAAGTCTAATGAAGCAAGGAAACATACAAGTAAAATGTAATGATAATGCCACCTGTTTAGAAATCTTTGTGCCCACACATGTGATGTTTTGAATACTGTGCGGGCGCATAGCTATACCAAATGATGGCTACCTGGAAACAGACAATTTCAATTACAATGCTTACCGGTTGGTAAGGTCAATGAATGCCTGTACAGGTCGAATCATTGAAGCAAGTTGTTCCAGGGCTACAAATACCGTCCTAAAAGAAATCACCTTTATATACAAGAAAGGAAGGAATTTTTATACATACATGAGTTCTTCAGATGATAAAGATATTCTCACATGTAAATAATGTATCCCGAATCGAACTTGTGAAGTAGCACAGGCTACACATGCGAGCGACTAAATGCTCGACAAATATGTGTGTGTATGTGTGTGTGTCTGTACGTGTCTGTGAGTGTTATTTGGAATTTTGGCGTAGCTTTAACAATATTTTGGTCATATCGCTACGAGTGAGATGGTTTAAAGTTTTTGCAGATAAACATGACTCAGGATGTGACTAAATAAACCATATATAGAGTACTGACCACTACTTGTCAGTCCAGAACGGAAGAAATACAGAAATGTACCATACTGTCTATATTACACACAACAACCTTCTCGTGAAAGAGAACTGAGGCAATATTATAGAGACGTACACCGTAGGTGCGTGAACGTCTGTGTTGAGGCAATGCTTGTAGGGCAAAAGGTCCAGAGACCGCCCGTACAAGTAAATACATTAAACCTGGCCACCTGACTCTGCGGAACCCTTGGATAGGAATTCACAAATACGTACCTGTCTGTAATATATAGGAGTTATACGAGCAAAAGAGACTTGCACATATAAATAAGTATGACACGAACTCACTGCGAAGTGGCTTAGTCTTAACGTGGCGTCGACAAAGTGTGGGAACTTATAAAGGTAAAACTTTGTCATTATAGAAAGATTTAAAATGTTTGGAAATACAGAAAGAAAAATACTTTCTTTAGAAGTGAAAAAGTCCTCCAACTTGTAGTAATATATCTTCCACGTAGTGTTCGGCTTTTGCAAGGTCATTCGTGATGAGGGCATGCTTATTGGCACCAGTGAAAGTAATCAATTGGATATTCTTACACTGTGCAACCAAGTCTTATATGCAAGGGGTGATCATTCTGCCCGACCGACAGACACTTCGGCAGACAAATCTTAGCTGACTTAAGCTATTGGTACACTCCGGGAGGGCTGGATTTGCGAGGTAGTAGTAGTTTTCCTAAGGTATTATGATTGGGTAACGTATTCGAAGAAGAAAAATGTTTTTTTGAGAATACTTACCCATTCTTAATACCGTGCGAGAACTACTACTAATTCGATATACTTGTACTCTCGGATAACACCTCTATCTAAAAAGAAGCCTCAATGTATCTGCTCACTTAAGTGGCGGTCAGGCAGAGTGATCTCCCCTTGGTGTGTGCGGATTTTACAGCTGGGAGACTGGGAAGGCGTATTGTGAATGCGTAATTATTATCGAATACACATATTTTACTAGAAAAAAAAAATTGGTGACGTCTCTAAATATCTCATCCAATCATAATACATTAGGTGCACAGGTAAAATCTAGAGGGTGATACATTCCGTTACCCTGGAGAGACCATCTGAGGTCCCTAAGGTATATAAAACAGCTAAATAACCCATTGGAAGACTCGATATCTCGTAGAGCAGCAAAGAGAGGGAAAAGTTTCACTCCGGCAAACCAAGTGAAAGTCATGCGGCTGCATCTGTGTGAAGCTGTCGAATGATCTATAAGGTTAACCCTTGTCCCAAAGGATCATTCAAAATCAACTTGAGCCTTTCAGGATGTGAGACCACTAATACGAACTTGAGAAATGTGCTCAGATCTCTGTGGATAAAGATAATTATGGAACAGTTTCATTCGTGTGCAATGATTATGGTGACCGTCTTAACTTGGTTAGCCATTATGTAAAGCAAACTGGTATAAGCATAACCCAACATGCATGACAGATAGTCTACTTATTTAGAATGAAAATATCCATGTTGATATATCAGCTGATCCCTCTTTGAAGGTAAAGTGACGTGTGAACTTCTCTGATGCAACGGATCAAAATTCCTGAAACCCAACTAAAGAGTGAACACTAGATCCTGTCAATGACCTTGAATTGAAATGTCCAGAGTAGATAGGAAATATTACAATATCTGATTCCTCGTGAATGGAAGGCTTCTCTTCGTAATGAAAGCAGGATCTTCATGAATTATATTGATCCATTGTGGCGGAACTGCAAGTAGTTGCTTCCAACAAAAAGAAATGCATTAGGGAATTTGCCTGTTGACTGCATTGAGGAAACACTTAAACATGAACTTAGGAGATAAGGACAAAACTATCAAAAATCTAAAACATGAATACAAAGGTCTGAGTTATTGTTCCACTGTTTGCGATGAGTCCCCTTGGAAATAAATATAACTCCATTCCCACATAGGATGATGATTAAATGTAAATAATGATCGCACTCTGTCCTCTGTGTTCGCATTCTTACCGATTGTAATCCAAGTAAGATCTATTAATGACTCTTGGTCGTTGTAGAATAATGTCAATGATGCTGGCCCACTACATTTACATTAGGATCCCATTACTTCTAACATGTCGCTAAGTATAGACTCTTGGGTGACAGATGGTTTAGAGAAAATCAAGAGATCTCTTTTGAAAACTGAGTCCCAATGATGGACATTATACACCGGAAGTGGTTTGAAGTACTATGCGGATAATATTGACCCAAGGGGCTGTCTAACTAAACTGTACGGCTTTCAAAGAAAGGTGTCTAGCAGCAATATGTGAGCAGTACTATGCAGTTAGATTGATCCATATATAACTGATTTCATGAAGAGCTTGCCTGCACGAGTCATAGAACTGGGTATGTTCATTTCTGGTGGTTGATAATTTATGATCGATTGTGATTGTGGCCAAATGCAATCAGACCTATATCGCCAAATCCAATCATGAAGAAACAGGGCCATCTTTGCTGTCAGTGCTTGAGTTTCGGAAGTGATACGGTATATTTATACATGTATCCGGTCCATAATTCTGATTCATGCTTGTCGCAGCTCTCCTTCTCGCTGCCCAGAGATGATATGGTTGGGATCCTTGTGTTCGATCAGATATTTTTGTATCACAAGCTATACACATAAAAAGCAAGGACAACATTTATTCAAAGTATTACAACCATCTAAGGTATAGATGTTGAGTGGTTCTCAGACTGGCCTTACCTAAGATGTACAACATTAAACACAATAGAGCGGACCCTATATACATGTAGCGTAAGCAGTATCCCACTTTATGAACTTGTAAATATCTGTACAGTGTTAGCCATGATAAATACCTATGATTTAGGGACGGTCGTAACCTGTACAGGTAGAATTAGACCATCGATATTAATGTTGACAAAGGTGGAGGCTAAATAATCGAGTCTAGTCAAAATAACCTGTAGACATGTCACTTTGACAGTCTGTATAGGTAGAATCACTGGAGCGTCACTTATAATACTTACATGTATCAAATGGAAGGCACAAATAGTGAATTCCAGTCACAGCTTACCCATCTGAAAGCCAATATTGTTTCACTGCCTACACAGATAACAATCACTCAAGAGTCATTTATAATAACATGCATGAGATTAAATTGTAATCTGGAAGGGCTGGATTTGCGATGTAGAAGTAGTTTTTCGAAGGTACATGATTGCAAAACGTATTTAAATAAGAAATGCGCATTAACATTCGAACAGGAATGGGTAAATTCTTCACCTTGAATATGATCCCTTGACGTGGTATAGGCTATTCAATATTTTCAGTTAGCTGCCAAGTTGTGTAAACATGTCATGAAAACAAATTAGTATAATTTGAAACACTTTCTGCTGATAATTCTTTCTTCGATATGAAAAGAGTAGCTGTAGCTACAAATCGTGTGGCTATCTGTTCAAGTGCACTCTTACATCTGTAACTTACAAACAGTGTAACTTCTTGGAAAATACTATTCTAAATAAACATATTCAGATCCTATTGCAGGCAGTGTTCATTGCCAACATAGAATGTTCATTTGTGAGAGGTCTACCACTGCATTTATAATTTAACATCTTATGTAAAATTGCTGGTTCTTTGTTTATTACCATATATTTTGAGACACCATTTTTCTTGGGACAAATTACATTAATTTTTAAAGTAATGTTTGTGCACTGTATATTCTGGGACAGTTTTTATCCAGTCTTAAGTTGTGGGATACCTTTTAAGTATTCAAACATTACATGTCCGAAAATACATTCAAACTTAAATTTTGTTGAAGAAAAAGCAATTAGTTTTTTTAAACAGTTATTTTTATTGAACTGTAAAATTGAGTTAAAACTCTTCAATCCGCTACAACATCATGTCATCAAAACGATCTTTCTTCTGCACACTTACGATCCATCCTATCGATTAATGAATATTAGTTTCATCCATATTAATGATCATATTCTCGGCGAAATGATCTTCTCTAATGGCTTTCATGAATTCTTCGAATGATTTTATCAAGTCACC
>JAECUM010084446.1:0-12015 GCA_016617855.1 Megalonaias nervosa | reverse complement strand
TAAATAATCAATCATAATGTATTCAGAATTGATTTTTAAATGCCCTTTCATTTTAAAGACTTATTAAAATTATTTTTATGATATTAGTTTATACCTTCACTAGTTAAGTTATTCTGAAACTTAGAATAATATAAAAATATTCTTAACTAATTGTAAACAGTGGACATAATTAAACATTTCTTTTTTTATTAATGGATGTCGTATAGTGTTTTGGAATTTAGACCTTTTGGATATACCGTAATAAGACGATGAATCCAATAGGTTTCCTTTAGCAGACGTTCCATCTCAGAAGCAGCTATAACAATGGGTTGAAAGAAGAAATCTTGCAAAGTATGGAAACTCTTGTTAAAATGCACGGCAACATGAGATGAAAATGATTGATCGATATAACTTTTTATGTCTGATCTATGTTGGTTCGTACGTTTAGATATTTGTTGGCTGGTTTGTCCAATATATTGGATGCCACATATTTTGCATGTCATCAAATACATAACCGGATACATAGCCGTCAGCAACTTCACCAGCATCTATTGCGGTAAAGACAGTCAGAGGTCCAGAGAGGATGTGTGTATCGGTACGTCATAAAATCGAGAGTTCATTACCTGTGATCTACAACCTGGGTTACTTACCATATTAACGAATGAACCTTCAGTTCATAGTGCCTTAAATACATTTTCCAAGACACATTTATGTTTTTGTTATAAACGTGGTTTCCTAAGTCCGAATTTGAAAGAGTGAATGCTACCGTAAAAGTACTCGTAACTCCTAATACATTATCCCAGAGCTGGACTACAGAGAGAGGGTGAATCCCTGTTAATGAAGGAGTTTTGGAAACCTTGATCAATCCATGTTTGTTACCGGTACTACTAATAAATTATTGAGATCTACAAATCACCCGAATACACCTTCACCACAACATGCATTAAACAGAGTTGATACAGTACAGATATTTCCAAAACATGACAATTAATAGCGCATTATCAGCATTCATGATGAGCTATGGACCATCAAGTTTGTGCACGAGCAAATTATGAATTCAAAGACGCATTTGCGCATGAAAATTTCTGATGCAAGTCGTAATTTGTCATGTATCACCAAGACAGTGGTAGGGGCATATTCACCTCTGTTTGTTTTTTTTTGACATTTGCCTGTTTCATTTGCGCTTCTTTTGTTTTATTTGAGTCATGTATGAGTTCTGATATTTTAGTTTTACAATCTTACTTTTCAATTTCAGTTTTCCTGCTTTATTGAAAGTTAGTTATTTTGTTTTAATTTCATATCTTTGGCTGCAATGGTCTTCCATACCATTGTTTTTTGATTTGCAGTTTGTAAAACAATCTACTTTTAACTGTTAATGGTTGTAGAACTAAGTCTAAGACATTTTTACGCGAAACAAATGAAAGGTGCATCAAAAGAGTCAGAATGAACTAACTTATGTAGTCTTCTTTCTGTCTAAACTATTTGTATTAAAATTAAAACAATGTGATAAAAATTATCTCAAACGGTAAATAATTAAATAAAATTTATGAAACTCGTTGAATAATGTCCAGCGATTGCTCGCCAAGGCTTGCAATAGCTTGAAATTGTTCAAAATTTTTCATAAATTCAATATTAATGGATTATCCATATGATATTCTCTATGTGTATAGAGCATATATCTGTATACAGTTATGTCCAAATTACTATAAAACGTTAGTATCAGCCAATGACGGGAAGCATTTAATCAACATAGTCAAGTGAATTACAGCATATATCGCAAACTGCAAGGCTAATTTATTTAATTTACTCATAAATGGTTCTCTAAACTTCTCCATGCACTAGAACAGTTACATGCCACATGTAAGAAAATATTGTGTGATGAATTGAATTTCAGAATGTTTACGTCATAACATGGAATATAAAAGTTTGTAATATATTAATGATATGTTTGATTATAGAAGTTACATGCAATGCCATCATACCCAATGGCTATCTGCCAATGGACTGTAAACTGTCATTTGGCAAAGCTTGCCGTTACTACTGTAATGACAACTTCAGCAAGAATCCCGTCATATCCAACATCGTATGTAATGGGAACGGACAATGGAGCGAGTCCCAATCCCAAAATACAACAACAAAAACAAAACAAATTAAAACAAAAACAAACAAACAATGGCGATTATCATGCGGTGGGGCGGGATCACAAGAGGAATATTTCTCATTATATACAAACTTAGCTTGAGAACATGCCATGATTTAGGTTATGGCTCTATATTTTTGTTAACTGGACTGTCTGGTAATATTTGTACAAGCCGTTTAAAAGCATTCGACTGCATTGTGAATTTCCCAGACACGAATGTTATGTTCATTAGTGTGAACAATTAATCTACTCATCGTTGTAAATTATTGCTGCATTCATATTGCATGATTGCAAGTACTACATTTTTGGTTTTCAGAAATATTTATTATCCACCCCTATAAGTAAATGCATTTATGTTTTTATTGTTTTATTGAGAAGTATTCGTTTTATATTTACAGCCAAGTGTGGGATGAGTATTCGGAATGGTTATCTAAATTCATCATGTACGTTTACAAATGGTGAGGAGTGTTCCTTTACGTGTAACCTTGGATTCAAAGCGACCTTTGGTGTTCGTGCTGTCACGTGTCAGGAAAGTGGAGAATGGGCGCCCGCGGAAGCATGTAAAGGTAAGGGAAGTACAAATACAACAAGAGTTCCTGAAAAACGAGTCCCTTGTAAGATTGTTTGGTACCTGCCAAACTGGTATGTAATTTGTTTTAATAAGAAGTGATGTAATCCGCCATAAGGGTCGATTGTTCATAATATTACCATTGTATTAAAGTAATCTTATTCCAGTTCGTAATAAATAATTTAGATTTCGTCACCTATTTTGCACACAAAATAAACAATCAACCTGTTCTGCAGTTTATATATACATATATATATATATATATATATATATATATATATATATATATATATATATATATATATAGTGCAGAATATGTGTCAAGTTCAGCAACATCAGGCTTCAAAACCAGATACGAACGCAGGCTTGCTTCAGAAAGAAATTTCTTCAGATTACGTATATACTTTGTGTAAATAATTTGTATAAAGAATAAAAGCCCTTTTTTTCTTTCAGCGATTGTGTAGTGTCATTGCTCATAACCTTCCAAAGTTAATGAGTGTTGGAAACTTAGTACAATTATCTCTGGATGCACTTTCGTACCTATCAGCCCAGAAGCTTCAAAAGAAATAACACTGATTTTGAAATAATTCTTTATTTATTTTTCGTTTCTCTTTCGTTTATTATTATTTCAGATGTACTCTGTCCGACCACAATTAAAAACGGGACAGTTGATGCGATTGTGTGCGACAGAAGCTTTCTTTCCATGTGCCCGTTCAAGTGTAACCATGGATTCGACCCGAATCCCAAGTCCAGTAAACTCTTGTGTGGAATCTATGGAAACTGGATTGAAACTGCTGTACCATCCTGTTTAGGTAGCTTCAAATTCTAGCATATATTCGCGCCAATATATATTTACTGGAAAATGGTGTTCTTTCCGAAGTCCCCAGGACACACTCAATATGTATCCCTGTTAATATTCCATTGCCCAAAGTTCCCAGAACATCCTTTATATATACCCCTGTTAATAATCCATTGCTCGAAGTCCCCAGAGCACCTTATATCTGTACCTCTATTAATAGCCCATTTCCTGAAGTCCCCAGAACACCCTCTATATGTACCCTTGTTAATAGTCCTTTAAGTATGATAATAGGGTTACCAAAAGTCAACGTCTGCCAATCTGCCACCTTGTGAGAACCATTCTTAGTGCTACTCCAGTCTCAACACGTCTTAAATAGTCTTGAAAAGGCCAACAAGACGCAGTTGATCATTTAAAAGGGACCATTGTCCTTTTTGAAAGAGACAGCTCCAGTGGCCTAAGTGGTTAGAGCGTCCGTCTAGGATGCGGGAAGTCGCGGGGTCGAACGACGGCAGAGTCATGCAAGAGACTTATAGAAATGGAACTAGCAGCTGCCTCGATAGGCGCTCAGCATTCAGGGGTTAGAGTTAGGACTGGTCGGTCTGATGTGATGATAATGTGACTGGGTGGGACATGAAGTCACATGTCTGCGGTATGATGCCTTAGTGCTAGACATCACAATAAACTTCCACCCTGCAGACATCGTAGCTATTTGACTGAAAAATTGTGAAAGCTACGTTAAAAATCCAAATCACACACACACACACACACACACACACACACACACACACACACAGCTGTATTTGCAAAGGGAGAGAATGTCTGGGCAACAACAATGTGGTTCGATTGATACGGTCACTACACCCTAAGAAAAGTTTACTTTGTTCGTTTCAGAGAGACAAGGACTTTGCATCAACTTTTTCGAGCGTGGCAGATGGGTAAATGGCTGTCAGTTCCGAGCAATGGAGACATGCGCATTCGAATGTAATCGTGGTTTTCAGAAAAACCCTAACATCACAGGAAATATCACATGTACATTGTCTGCGGAATGGAACATGGATCTGAAATTACTTTGCAAAAGTAGGTTGGAATTTAGGAGTAAAGGTCTGAACATCTCTTATTATATGGCTGTCACTTAATCCCTTAATTCCGATACGCATCTATCCGAACTCCAAATTATCAATATAGAATAATATACATGTGTTTGCATTTGATGTTCAGAATCAAAGTCTGTAGTTGTCATGCTTGATAATATTATCAGGGAAACCGAGTACTTCGAAACATCACCTGTCATATTTCGAATTTGGTGTGCATTTTCCTTTCTTTGAGATGCTATTATTTAATATTGATATATTTCAGGTTATTCTGATTTAAAATCAAAATTATTATTATCGCTATTCATTATACTTACGCGCCTGGACACCCATCGGGTCTTTTTATAATCAGTGTTCGAACTTTTTCTCTGCACTGTCAGACTTAGAAGCTTAAATAATAATATTTCCATGATGACGTTTATAAGTTTCACCTTTCTCTGTTTAAAATGATATTAATGTATATCTTACATTAGGACATAAAGTATTTATTATCAATTTACAGTTGACTACGCATGATCATCTTGCTATAATGCAATTGTTGAACCAACTCTTGTTACCGAATATATTTTGTTACAGGCCATAACCGGGGTTTGGTTGTTACGTTAACATCCAGAGACGCTGCTGACAGTAGTTATATTGAGACTGTACCCACCACCGCGGAAGGCGCTCCGAACTTGAATTCCGTAAGGACACTTAGCTTTGGGGCTAACCTGTGGCTTCTCAGTTTAGATGGAGACTATGCATTACGGCAGGCCTACGCATACGAGTACTACTCAAGCACCATATACGTGTACTCCAACTTCTCAATTGACCTGTCTGGAGTCAATAGATGGACACCTGTCCACAGAGGAGTATCAAAAGGTTATGTCAAACTGGCGGTAGATTGGATCAATCATAACATTTACTGGACCGATCCACAGTATAAGTGGATCGTAGTTCAATCGCTTGTTGGCAATGACACATCGAAATACCGTGTTCTCATTGATGATAACCTGGAGGAACCTCGTGCATTGGCTCTGGACCCGATGGAAGCGTAAGTCATAATCTTGTAAAGTGACCGAATTTACGTGCGCATTTATTTACCAATCTTAATATCTTGTATACTCAGGTTGTCGCACATCTATATAAGAACATAGCATAAATATTTAAAATGTTTGAAAGGAGATCAGTTATTGAAGAGCTAGGCGTATTTGCAGATATCACCCTTTTGAATCAAAGTGTCCCAATGTAATAACACATTGTTTCTTCGGCAAACGTTGCTTGCTCCACACAACAGAATTTAAACCAACTAAATAATGTAACATCTGAAAAAGAGAATCTAATTTTTAGAATTGTGTTAAAACATACTTTCCTCAAAATACACAATACAGCGAGAACGATTTTATAAACTGAATTCATAATAAACATGTAGTTTTCTGAGAGAAAGAGATATACACATTTGAGTATCTTTGGGTATGGTGTTAAAATGGTATACACAAATAATCCCCAAAGGACTGTCTATGAAAAGGAGTTGATACCGTTGTCTATGTTAGTTAGACAACATCTTCTAGGGGCCCCTAGTGGCCTAGTGTTTAAAGCGCTCACCTTCCCGGATCACTGTCATGTCACCTGTGTCTGCGTGGGGTCGAGTCTCAGGCTCGGCTAGTGTGGGTACATGAGAATGCCTGCCAGTAGCTTCTCGTGGGACGGTGGTTCTTCCCGGGGTTTTCCAGGGTTCTTCCTCCACCGGTTATACTGGCCGCCATGTATACCTATCTTGTGCTGAAAAAAGGCGTTAAACCATACAACAACAACAACATCTTCTAAATTACTTTCAAATCCAAATGTTTGTACATCCGCAAGTAATGTGTTTTTAGTATCCAAAATCATGTAGTTATTTCAGCTTTTCTGTTTGTTCTCGCAATGTTGAAGTCACGCTATGTTTAACTAATCATGTTTGTTTCGTCCGAGAGTTGGTTCTTTGATTCTTCAATTAATTATAAGACTTGCCATCGCAATTGCAATATTATTCTCTTGAAAAACAATTTCTCAATTCTGATTTTTTCATGCCTTTATTTTCCTTAGGCTGCATAATCACCCGGGACATTTGGCATAAGATATTTCTTTCTAAGGTTTTGTTTTCTACGATATAATTTCGACATCATTGCTTCCGTTGGAATCTCAATGTTAGAAATATTCTGCTCTTCTTTAAAAAAAACATTAAAGTTGAAAACAACTACATAAGTCCGGAACAATACAATATTTATAGGCAAATAATAATACCTATTGCGCACATGAAGCATATGAATAGTGTCACGCGGTTCGGTCCATCGTCGGTCAGACTGCACTTTCAGTGAAAAATAGAGACATCAGCTTTATGTTTTGAAGCCGCTCACAATTCAAACTATTAATGTATGTATGGTTGGAGACTGCTGTTTCTTTGGACTGGCACGGCCAGTGCGAAGCACACCATTTCGCTTATGGTGACCAAAAGTTTATAAGACGGAGTGTCTAATGGTGGCATCTTTCAGGTGGAGACAAGATAAAAATGTTAAACATGGAACAATTTCCAAATTTCGTTATCATAGTAAAAGAAGGAAAGTAGAACACTTATAAGGAGCCTTTATAACGTAAATTCTCCAAATTATTTGAAAATAATACAATTAAATCGAATTATGGAAATGACCATGCATAATGATCGTTATATTTGTAGAGAAAACATGCATGTAAAGCACGAGAGTACTATAGTCAAATATGAGAACCTTGTGTCATAGTTAGATTGGTGCAACATATACACTACTGAAATACCTACCATATGACACGAGTAAAACAAATCAACCCCAATAAAGAAATTTAAAATTAGAAAAGATAGATATCGAACATATAAGTGTTATGTAAGCTCTGTTAAGACCGAATAGGAGAGAACATGAACATAACTTTGATAAATGAGAAAATCAAATTATATATGAAGTTGTAAATGTTTTCATTATTTTACAACTGACCAACACATAGTTGCAGTAGTAGGTTTCAAAACAACAATTAAACTCACAAACGTTTCTGTTAAACCTCTTGAAAATATTCTAAACTAATATAATGTAAAAGATAAAGAATTTAGCTACTTTGTTGACGTTATTAGTAAATAGAAGAAGACTGATACGTACAAGTGTATGCAATGTTAGATGAGTGAATGACAAAATCTGCAGATAAAGCTTATACAGCATATACAAAATGAATCACGTACACATATCCACTAGCTTTGATGTATCCAGATTTAGTAATTACTTTGAAATGCCTAGCATGCATAAGATATTAGAGAATGAAATATCTAAACTAAAACTACTCGTTTTGATATAGCCAATGTTACGTATATGTAATTAAATTGCTTGTGTATTAGTTTTAAAACTCTTTTTTATTTTATTTGTGTTTCATTACAATTTATTGCAATGATTATTTTCAAGGGATTCGATATTTTCTTTCAGTAATGTTGTTTATCTAAAATGCAAAAGGTGTTACATTATCATTATGTTTAGTTCACCCTGGTGCGCGGTAGTGTAAGCACTACTCGAAAACGATTGGCTATTGGCAAGGTCATTTCAGCCTAGTCTGAATAAACAATGTTTTATTTTAAACTTTATTTCAGAGAAAACTCTGGTTCTTATATAGGGCTGTTCTTGCTACGTGACAAATTTCATATTTTCTATTACGTTGTTCAAGTGTTAAGAGACCACGTGACCTATCACGCGAGAACGGGGTGATATTTTGGCTGGATTCAATACCCTTTCTGAGAGCTTTTCAGTTTCGTGTAGTTTTAAAACCTTGAGGGCTGGAGTGGTTTTAATTGTCGAAACCAGATTGTTTTTGAAGTTCATTTGCTTTTGGAATTTAATTATTTATTCTCTAGAAAACCAAACGAGTGTATTATTTTAATAAAATTCTGGGAGAAAGAAATTCAGTGGAAATTTATTCTGGAATTATACGGAAACATAAAGTGTGATTCAATTGAGGAATTGTTGCCATTTGTACAAGGACCACATCTGACGTCATCGCCTTCCATATTGGAACGTCGTCTAGATTCGAACCTGGATTCTAATAGAAATATTTAGTGATAGGACTTGTATTTTTCATTCTTAGGATTAAATTTTGGATTATATTCACAAGCCGTAAGCCCTATTTCCATTTTTTACATTGTTTTCTAGGGAAATACATTATTTTGTTAAAATATACAAAGCTTTGCTGACTTCACTCTTTTCTCATGTCATTATTGTACGAACCTACACGTAATACCAAACAGAGTCATTTGTTTGAAAATGTTTAAAACCAACTGATAAATTTGAAAAAGAATTTGACGTATCAGATATAAAGTAAAAATTTAAAAAAGGAAAAAATTATAACACCATTAAAAACAATTTTCCCAATTAATTATTTAATAGTAAAACAATTATACTAACATGACACTCGTTAATTTACATAATTATCTTTTCTCTAGAATTATGAAAAAGACAAAAAAGAAACACCTTGTAAAAGTATCGCATTATGATCCACATAATTAGATAAATTTGGCATCGGATCATGTATGATTAGAGAAGGAAAAGTCCTAAGTTTAGAATTTTGCAGGAAGCAACCGTCTGTTCAATTTATGTGATCCTGCACGAAGACATAAACAAAAGCATTCAGGGAAAGCAGAGGTATGATACAGGATTGCATTCATTTGCTTGCGTTAATAAGGTTCACTTGCCAAATATTCGCGAACAACCTCGATGATACATTGCCCTAAATGTATCCGATTATTCTGAAGGCAGTCTTAACAAGCGTGACAGACTCAAGGTTGTAATTGTTGCCACCCTTTTGATGAAAAATGGAAATGCGAGCACATTATTCTTGCCGTTGTGGCGGATGTGAGATTTTGTTTTGCTTACATGTTCTTAAACGTGATAACCAGTAAAAAATACTATAGCTTTGAAAACAAGAACATATGCCAACGTAAATTCATAGGTCCTAAGAAGCATTAAACTTTATCATACCAGTTTTTACACTGACAGTCGTTGCATCTATCTTGCGTGTTACTTTTCAGCCGACATTTGATGTGTGGCAATGTTTCTTCATACAGAGTAATAGCAAAACCATGTATACCAGTGATATGTAATTTGAATTTGGACTTTTGTTTCCCATACGAAAAGAAGACCGGAGTTGTTTTCCTCCAATCTATACCAGAGAACTGTGCGGAGGACTGAAAACAAGTTAAGGGTGGACTTTTCTATTGCAAAGTATAACGAACCTGGTTTCTTTTGTAACAGTCTGCTTTTCTGGAGTGATGTTGGAAGTTTCACCAAAATCGAGGTATCCAGTTTATCCGGCAGAAACAGGAAATCTCTGATATATTCAAACCTGATTAAGCCGTACAGTCTGGCTGCCGATTATTGGGCTCGAAGAATCTACTGGGTTGACTCCGGACGATATACCCTGGAGAGCATCACTTACGAAGGCAAGGAAAGAAAAATCTTGCTCAGGAACAGTGCCAGCACCTTCTTTGATCTTGCACTTTATAAGGTACAGCAAGCGTCTATTTTCTGAGTATATATAGTATGTTTAATTTACATTGTTGCACATGTCCCACAATACATGAGAGAAAATAATAGTCTGGTTTAGTATTGTTCATAGCTTAATTTTAGGACTTTGTTCTAGCTGTTAAAATAGGTGTCATACGCACAATTACATATTTCTTCACTACAACACCTTTGATGTCTTAATCTTACTTCCCAATATTATTTGCAAAGAATGTTGATTTTCAGACCACCAAGTTTACCCTACTCAGAGTAAATAATTGTTAATTATTTATCTTTCTATAAATGTTACCATTGCTTACCTTTCGGTGGATAAAATATATTCAAATTAGGATTCTATTCACTTTCAGGATTACTTGTATGTTACCGATTCAGTCTATAACCAGATTCATTTCCTTAACAAAACGAATGGGGAGAAGTTAAAAAACAGTTTGTCAAGAGCAGGAGAAAAATATTTTGGGGTAACTGTCTTCCACCCAGATGCTCAGCCAACATCAGTAGAAGGTTTGTGTCTGTCTTTCTGTATCTCTCATACAGTCGAGTAGTTTTATCTGTATTTTATCTAACTTATCTTTTATCAGCTTGACTCTGTCTCTATCTGTCTGTCTATTTGATTTGTTTAGGGTACAAAAATTTCCATAACGTGTTTCAAGATATAACACTCAATAATCTTTATCTCAAATTGCTTTAGCTTACTGTGTGAACTACGGTTGCGACCATATCTGTGTGACGGAAAAAGGTGGTGCCTCATGTGTTTGTAGAGATGGATACATCCTGAATCAAGACATGAAAACGTGTTCAGGTAAATACATTATCTCATATATTTTTCAGTACTTATGTCTGGGTTATTACGACTGAGGTTAATCCTTGCACACATTTTTCATATTTTATCTACCATTTGCCTTGACGATCAACGCATACGTTTATGCATTCATAATATTATTAAATTCATTCTGAGATTTTTATTTCCAAAAAGTAGAATGCCTCTCAACGCAGAATGTTCATTTGTTACAGGACTCATCTTGAAGAATACAGATGTAGTGCAATGTACTTTGGTATCTGTTAGAGCTACAGCCATTGATTGAAACAAGCCCCTTTTATGAATGTCAGTGGAAGTTCTTTCTAAGTGTGTGTTGAGGATATGTGACATATAATTGAACTTTTTGTGTTATCATCGATTTACTTATTCTTCCTATTATCGTGTTGTGTAAATTACTTAACAACTGAATTTGGAAGCATACAGTTTATACGACATATAATTTAGTGTTTTTCATCCCAGATTTCGATGACACTTTAATGATGTGCGTGAAATACTTTTCAGAGAATAACAAATACTTTCATCGCGGCCTGATGTTCAGCAATGACAGCAGTATTTGTATTGTGGACATTCGAGTTTTGACGCATTTTTATTACGACCCCAAGTGTGTACTGAACATCAATGGCACTAGATACATGGTTCTGGATACGGATCAGAGACAGATTATAATCGCCAACGACACATCTATTTACTGGGCTATAATCGATAATCTCGAGTTACACGTACTGACAAAACAATCCGGAAAGATCAGCGGTAAGTTTACGTGTGTGTGTGTGTGTGTGTGTGTGTGTGTGTGTGTGTGTGTGTGTGTGTGTGATTTAGATTTTTAACGTACCTTTAACAATTGTTCAGTCATATCGCTACGATGTCTGCAGTGTGATAGTTTATAGTGATGTCTAGCACTGGGGCATCATGCCACGGACATGTGGCATGATGTCCCACCTAGTCACATTTTCACATTTTCCTGACACCAGGACGACCAGTCCTAACACTAACCTCTTAATACTGAGAGCCAAGCGAGGCAGGTGTTGGTACCAGGTACGTCTACGTTATCTATCTATCTATCTATCTATCTATCTAT
>JAECUM010084439.1:0-11056 GCA_016617855.1 Megalonaias nervosa | reverse complement strand
CTCTACAATATCTTACTTCTGATTCACATTTGCTATTTCACCAGGATGATGAAGTCAAAGGTCATGTGAAATAATGAGTTTTGTTCATCTAGGTATGTGTTGATTTTTTAAGGTTCTTCTTGTGTCAATATTGTCTTCACGTATTAGCATACCCACATCGAAACAAATCAGAAATTTTGTTCAGTTTGTAGTTTTCAGTTCTAGCATGCATTTCAAGCCTACAAAATGAGGAATGTGGACACATCTTAATGCACATGATATATTTATCAGCTTAACTGTTCGTTTCATCATCACATAAAAAGCTGTTGTTGATATATTAACAGCTCTCAATAATTTTTCATGTAATTCCTGCAGCAGCCTTATTTAGAAGGCTAGAAGAAAGTAAAATAATAATAATAATAATAATAATAATAATAATAATAATAATAATAATAATGTACTATTATTAAGCTCTAGAGTATTAGATAACACACAAAATATACACAACAACATGCAGCTTACAAAAATAAACGCCATGAATTTACAAAACAAAAACATGCTGACAATAAGTAAGGAAATAAATATTATTAAGTCTTCAAGTCTGTTCTTGTAGTTAAAATAGGTGGGTTTTAAGAGCACTTATAAATGAGAACACAGTGTCCTTGTGTCTAGGATCTATGGGCAATTCATTGCACATAGCTTGGCCCTGGTACACAAAAGAAAGTTGTCCATGTCACTTCATTTTAGCAGGAGGGAACAAAGGGAATACAAGTGTCAGAAGGGGGACCACAAGTGGCCAAGTTGTCTAAAGCGCTCACCATTACAGATCACTGCCATCTCACCTCTGTCTGTGTGGGTTTGAGACTCGGGCTCGGCCAATGTGGGTATGTGAGAAAGCTTGCCAGTAGCTTCTCTTGGGTCGGTGGTTCTTTCCAGGGTTTTACCGGGTTCTTCCTCCACCATTTATTCTGGCCGCCATGTATAGCCTATCTTGTGCTAAAAAAAATGGCGTTAAACCCTATAACAACAGCAACAACAAGTGTTGGAAGAAGACTGTAAGTTTCTAGCTGTGGAGTACACGTGGGTGAGGTCAGATAGGTATATTGGACTGGAGCAAGTAAATGAAATGTAGCATAGTGAGCAGATTTTGTTTTTGATTATGGATTGAATGGGTAGCCACTGAAGGCTACAGAGCACGGGGGAGGTGTGCTCAGGTTTTTTTGTATTCTAAGGATGACGTGGGCAGCCATGTTTTGAACGTTTTCAAATTTCTGAAGTAGATACTGAGATGAACCATATAGAAATGAACTTGAAAGTAGTAAGGGAAAAAAAAAGTGATTTAGTGGCATTAGCTGAAAGAAAACTGAATAGAGCTTTCCATTATGTTCATTATATGTTGGTGTAATAAGATCGTACTGTCAATAGTGACATCTAGTTTCATACTGACTGTGTGAAATTAATGTTGGTATTGCAGATGCTTATTGTTTTTGAGGTAAAGGATGTGAATGAGAATGCTTTTTTGTGGCGATCAGGATGGTTTCAGTTTTATCATTATTCATATGCAGCTTGTTATATGTCATCCATGACTTCACATTGAAAATTCACCTCTCTATGCCTTGGATAGTAGCCTCAACTTTATTTGGGCAGGTAGATTTGTATATTTGACAGTCATCATTTTGCAAATGGTGCGACACCAGGAGTTGATTCATGACACTTGAGAGCGGATGAGTGTATAGAATGAAGAGAACAGGGCTGAGAAAGAAAGCCTTGTAGAATACCAAAACAGATCAACTGGGCTGGAATGTTTTTCATTTAATATGGACATAAATTGAGTCCTGCTGACTAATTAGGACTTGAGCCATAATGGCTTGGTCTAAAAGTCTTCAAAATGACAAGAATACATTGATCTCAAGTACTGTCCAAGTCAATCTGGTATAAAGATAATATCATAATTGATTATGGTAATTCAAATGAGATATTTGGGGAGATAGAATAACTTTTTCTAAGATTTTTTAAAATAAATGAGAGGTCAGAAACAGGGAAATGGTTCTTTAAATCATTAGGGTCAAGTGTCAATTTTTAACAGAGGTTTTACAATGGGAGCTTTGAAAAATGATGATAATTTCCTGAATGAGAGAGAAATACCGATAGCAGCAGTTAGTAAAGGAAATTTTGAATCTAAACATTAAGACATCAGTGATGTCAGAGCCTTAGTTCATATAATTTTGGGGCACTCTTCATCACAAGGATTTGGGGTGCTCTTCATCGCAAGGCCAAGAAATAAAACTATGTGTTTCCGGTCGGCTGACTGTCCCTGTTAGTGATTTGCTGGGATTAAAAGAAAGTTTCCAGAAACTGATTTGTGCATCTAATTAAGCTGGTTTGCCCCAGTATTTGAAGTGCTTAGTACATTACATACACTAATCATCATTATATATACATATATATAGATAATGTTTAAGAAAAATATTTTTAAGAATTTTCCCCTCCAAGATCCAGAGAGATTATCCGTGCATCTAATTGAGCTGGTTTAGCCCAATACATGAGGTGCTTAGAATATTATATATGCTAATCATTATAATATTTATGTTTGAAAACAAAAAATAATTTTAAAAAAAAATAAATTCACAAAGCTGATTTGTGTATCTTATTGAAGTGGTTTAGCCCAGTACTTGAAGTGCATATTACATTATAGATACTAATCATTATACCAACTCCATAGAGACAGATTTAAATGCTGTTAAAGGTTGCTGCGTATATTCTGTGTCACAACTGTATGGTGATAATGACTCAGTGGAAATTCTGTTGTCAAGTTTATCTCTAATGAATTGAACTTTATCATGAATGAAGGTCGACCAGAGAGAAGGTGGTTGAAGGTGGTGTACATTTGTTCCTTGACATAATCTTGATGTATACAAAACCTTTGTCCATAACTTCATTTTGATAAGTTGTTATGTATATTTAATTTAATTGTTTGTTTGTTAGTTTTAAATTTTTTAATTCCATTACATGTTATTGTAATGTGACTTTGTTTACTGGATTTGACATCGTCCAAATTTTCAGCTCAGTTCTGTTTGACCTGAGTGATATTTGCTTTTTTCATTGATAAACAACTAATAATATAAACATTGTATCTAGTTCCTGACCTAGTTTAAAAATCAGTGACAGTTTTGATAAACAACTTTTCTTAACTATTTTTTTATTTTTCTTAGAGAAAGAAACATTAAGCTTAGTCAAGGTCATACCTGGACTACATGACAAGTAGCATTTATCAATTGGTACAAACTTCTATTTTTTTCCAGAATTATTAACTTTTGACCCTCATCCGGGAATCAGTTCTGCATCTTAATTAGCATATAACTGCTGTTTTTGATAGTCATTTGTCACTTTGGCTAAAGCAATTGACACGTTAAGTTGTTATTATGTTGTGACCAGTTTGGCTTGAATTTTTATTTTCTTTAAATAATTGAATTCAATTGATTCTTTTCCCTGGAAATACATAAGTGCTCTGACAAGATTCTTGGATAAATACATCTATTGGAAATTATACTGAGTTCAAAACTGGAATAATATTTTCTGTGATTCAACAAAGGAAATTGGGCGTTAGTCCTTGGGATACGAATTTTGCTAAAATATTTCAGAAACCTTTGTTTTTTGAAATTTAAATTCCCCTAGTTTCAGAATTTTTTAAATCCCAAGAATTATTTTACATTTTAGAGATTTTTAGTGAAATCAACAGGCTTTTTTACAATGTCATCAAAAGTGGAGATCTTTCATTCAAATCTTACCCAGGAACAGTTAGACTTCTTGAATAAAGACGAATTGCTTCAGCTTGGCAGAAAATATGATCTTCCTGAGGCAAAAGCTTCTTTAACGAAGCAAGAAATAAAAAACATTTTGGTCCAGTATCTGGTGGAAAAGAGTATTTTGGATATAAGTACTTTGGTTTCGATCAGTAAGTCTGTATCAGACTCTGACATAAAAGTAAAGGAATGAAAATTAAAATACAAGATGGAATCAGAGTTAAGAAAGTTTGAACTTCAGAAAGAGAAGAAGCAAATGCAATTAGATAAAGAGGAAAGAGAGAGGAGACTGCAGTTGCAGCTGGGGAAAGAGGAGAGACAGAGAAACAAATGCAGTTACAGAAAGAAGAGAAACAATGCAGTTACAGTTGGAGAAAGAGGAGAGAGAAACAAATGCAGTTACAGAGAGAAGAGAAACAAATACAGTTACAATTGGAGAAAGAGGAGGGAGAGAGACAAATGCAAATGCAAAGGGAGAAGGAAGAAACGGAATATAAATTTAGATTAAGAGAATTAGAGCTTGCAAGTGAAAAGCACATTCCCACTTTACATATAAATGCAAGTTTTGATGTTACTAAGAATATTAGGTTAGTGCCCCATTTTAGAGAAAAAGATGTAGACAAATATTTTCCTCAGTCTGAAAAAATGGCTGAAAGTCAGAAATGGCCAAGGAGCACTGGACTCGATTATTACAGAGTGTACTTACTGGCAAAGCTAGTGATATTTACATTTCACTGTCACTACAACAGAGTGCAGACTATGATCTGGTTAAGGACTATATCTTAAAGGGTTATGAGTTAGTCCCTGAGGCTTATCGACAAGGTTTTATGAGTTCTAGAAAATAAGCTGACCAGATCTAAATCAAATTTGCATGGGAAAAAGCATGACATTTTGATAGGTGGTTCTATTCTAAAAAGGTTAATAAAGATTATGAAAATCTCAGACAACTTGTATTACTTGAAGAGTTCAATAACTGTGTCCATAGTGACATTAAGACTTATCTTGATGAGCATCAGGTCGAAACCTTGGAAAATGCTGCTCGCAATGCTGACAAGTATTCCTTAGCTCATAAATTTTTTTTTGTAGGAACGTCTTCCACTCAGCCGTCGTCTGATAAAAAGAATTTCAGCCTAATCCGAGCACTTCTAAATATCAATCTGCCACAACTTTTAGAAATCAAGATTCTAATAAGCTTGATCAGAAATCCTTATCTCTTCCTACGTGTACCTATTACAAGAAAAAAGGACACGTCAATTCTGATTGCTGCAAATTGAAAAATAAGCATCAGAATCAAGATAGACCTATTCCAAATGCTCTTCTTTCTAAGAAGTCAAGGTCACGGTCATGTATTGAAAGCAATACATTTGTTGGGTCTAATAAACCCCAGTCTGATTGTATTACGGAGAATTATGAACCATTCATGTTGAAGGGTTCTATATCACTCTTAGGTGATTCAGCCAATCCTATCCCTATTAAAATTTTAAGGGACACAGGAGATTCTCAGAGCCTTTTATTATCAGGTACTTTGCCTTTTTCTGAGAAGTTTTCTTCTAATGAGAGTGTTCTTATTCAGGGAGTAGAGTGCGGCTTTGTTAATGATCCTCTCCATTGTGTACATTTGTCATCAGACTTAGTCTCAGGACACATGACAGTCGGAACAGTGTCTTCTTTAAACATTGAGGGAATTCATTTATTACTAGGCAATGACTGGAGATAAAGTTGTGGTTAATCCACTTGTAACTGACAAGCCTTGTTTGGATCAGAGAGTTGACCCTATTGAAAAAGAATTCCCTGATTTATACCCAGCTTGTGCAGTTACTAGAGCTTTAGCTAAGAAAGCTGTTGAAAATGAAAGTATTCGTTTAGCTGACACATGTAATGGTCAGGCTTTTGGTGGTGTCACTTTCACTCCTTATTTGGATCAATCAATAGGTACTGATCACAGTGATCCTCTTTTAAATACTCATTCTCTTTATTCTAATCATCCTGACAAACGACAATCACTTGTCGTTGAACACTAAAAAGATCCTGAGATCTCCTGTTTGTTTCAGAGGGCCATTAATGACTCTGAAGCCACAGAAGTACCTGTTTGTTATTTCACTAAAAATGGGATTCTTATGAGAAAATGGAGACCTCTTGAGGTACCTGCTGGTGACGAGTGGTCAGTGAACTATCAAATTGTAGTTTTAAAATCTTACAGACAGGAAATTCTTAGTCTGGCCCATGAAACTCCTCTGGCTGATCATTTAGTGATTAATAAGACTGATCACAAGATCTTGAATCACTTCCATTGGCCAAAAATTAAAAGTGATATTTGTAAATACTGCAGATCTTGTCATACTTGTCAAATGGTAGGAAAACCCAATCAGAAGATACCTAAGTCTCATTTGCAACCTATTCCTGCATTTGATGAACCATTTAGCAGAATAATGGTAGATTGTGTGGGTCCCTTACCTAAGACCACGTCAGGTAACCAATACTTGTTGACCATAAGGCGTGCATCAACAAGATTCCCAGAGGCAATTTCTTAGAGGAATATTAAAACTAAAACAATTGTAAAAGCTTTGATAACGTTTGCTACTCAATTTGGCCTTCCCAAATCTGTCCAATCTGATCAGGGATCAATTTTATGTTTGGAATTTTCCAGCAAGTTATGAAAGAATTAGGCATCCAACAATTCAAATTTTCTGCCTATCACCCTGAAAGCCAAGGGGCTTTAGAAAGATTTCATCAGACTTTGAAAAATAGAATGCAGTGCGCGTTGAATAAAGATATATATTTATAAAAATCCAAGGAGTGTGATCTCCCCATTCACTTTCTGTAATAGTAGGTGTGGTACATGTGCGGCGACAGAGATGGAATCAAGACTTGTTAGGTTGAAACCCACTGCTGAATATAATTTGTCCATATGAAGACTTTTTGTAACTAGCTTACGTTATTTAGTCTGGGAATTATTTTGACCTACCAGCGTTATCGTCCTTTTAAATACTGTATTTAGCATGTCACCACACAAAGAAAAGTGGATATGTAGCTCATAATAGAGGTAATAGTCAATGATTTTAGATCAATTTTTATTAAAATAAAGCATATATTGATATAACAATTTAATTACAGAAAAACAAAACAAAAAGAGAAAAAAATAACTTTACAGTGATATTCATTTTATCGTGCACTTAAGGGTTTGATTGACCCAATGAAATCAAAATAACTGCATTAATTCTTTCATATCTATCTCTCACCTTTAAACTTGTAGTTTTGAATCTATTAATATTTGACCGCGAAAATGTTATTTTAAACATCAATAGGAAAAAACCAGTTCGGAGGGAAAAAATCTGTATAGATATATCTAGCCTCTCCAGGCGACCCAATACGTCCAGGATGAGGGTAATACATAGAAATACCTCTGCTAAAAACCCCGTCCACCAGCCAAACGAGCCAACTGTTTGTATCACGTGATCACAGGACGTCATTACCGCAAGATCCACTTCTAGGGTGCTGCCTTCTTCAAGGAAATAAATGCTTTCATTTGATCTTACACACAGAACTGTCTTGGGCCATTTCAAATCGTCTGAAGCAGCAACAAAAATGATATTCCGAAATTTGGCTTTCATATACTCAATCGCTTTATAAATGTAACCCTCTGGCGCTATTACTAGTCCATATCTGCTGTGAGCCTCATCTGCAATATCCCCAATGCGTATGTGAATCCCAATTAAAGTGGGAGACTCGATGGGAAAATTTGCCAATATCCTTTTCATAATTTGGCTTTCACTTTCATCAATAATGTCCCTGAATTGGAATTGCCGTCTTATCACATCCTCTATGTGGTAAAAATATTTCCAAGACTGAAGATAATATCCCACTTTGAAACTTTTTCCCTTTGGCAGAGTCGTTAAATCTTTGTCAAATTTTGCAGCAACCCATTCGCTCCTGTACAAATTTGAACTTGTTGCAGACATTACGATTGTCTAGAATAGTCACGTTCTTGAGATTAAATACTTTATATAAATGTTCTTCTTTTCCAACGATAAGAGCTAGGTTGTTAAGAGCAGCTATACCCGTGAGAGATGCATAATGAAACATTTGATTACCTAGTCTTCCATAGTATGTGTGACAACGAAAATTGCCAGGAGGCGTTTCTGTTATCTTAGAGACTCCTAATCCGCGTCTAACAAAACTATAAGCCGATTTCAAAACTTTACTAAGCCAAAGAAAGAGCACAATAGTACCTGTCGACAGCATAAAATCTGAATTGAAAAGATAAAATAAATTATAAAATTGTGTGAAATGAATAATTTCCCCTATGCACTCGAAAGATGCATTTTCAAGGCAAAGCTGTTTAAATTAATGAGAGTTATTGCTAAGACTGCCTCCCGGAGAATCGCAAAGCTATAATTTGTTTATTCGAATTAAACTTATATCAGTGACAGACAACTAATGCATAAATGTACGCATATATTAACATTATGCTTGTAATTAGCAACATGTAACAAAATCGTACATACACATCGAACATTGCAGAAAAACAATTTCTAAATTTCAATGTATAATTTTGTACTCATTAGATTTAGAAAACGAAATGTTTAGCTTTTAACAGTAACACTTATATTATTTTGCAGGAACATTGCATCTTATTAAACTTATTGAATCTTTTTCCACGTTTGATTTTAATCTCAAACATACTTGCTTTATATGCCAGTTATTTATCTGGTCTCCACGAAATGCGGTGAAATGTTGACGGGTTTCACTTTGCAAGGAGAGAGAGCGTTATCTAAAGTTTTGCAAACGTAATGTTCTTCAAAATGCAATTAAATTATATTAAGCTATTACATAATTTACAATCTTGGCCCAGCTTCTATGCAAGGCTGATAGGTTGACAATTGAGAAAGAGGAGCAGGACACCACAAAGAAGAGGGAAATATCTTCAGATTTGTGCTATTGATAATAACCTGGGAAATAAGTCATATTTTACGTCACTATCACTGTTATGCATCACTCAAAGTTACAGTGTTGGGGAACATGAAATGATTATCATAGAATGGGATGAAGACAACTTTCATTTCCCCATATATATAGCAGGCACGCTTTACCACATATGTCCGGAAAAGCCATCTACAATCTCTAACTTACTTATAGAGAAGATATCATTTTCTAGCTAAATGTGTAACTTTAAGAATGAATTTATTATTCTGCTTTTACAAAATATTGTCTGGCGTATGACATACAGACACATTACCTTTTGAAATTCGGAAGTGCAACACAGGAAGTTGTGCTAGGAAGATAACTTGTAGCTGTCAGAAAGTGTTGGGAAAAACACTAACAAACATTTATATATGCGATAAAGAGGCAAAGAGAGAGAAATCCGCAAGTTTAAATTGTTAATATTAGTAGAAAACCAAAGCTTAGGAATATATTAACTGCTATTTTAACGTGATATCATAACTCTTCGTTTGTAATGAGCGGTTATTTGGATAGAATTTCACAGCACCCCCAATTCATTGCTAATATGGAAAGGGGACGGTATAAGTCAGTTGGAACGGCAGTAGAGTATAGGTGAAATATAACTTTTCGTTCAGCTAGGATAACGGACAATATGGGATTGTATGGACATGTAATGTCAAGAAAAAAAACATTATCGGGCTCCATGCGTATTTGACATTCTGTTCCACACTTACTAGAAGATATGTTTGCCATGGTTTATAAACAAATGTTGAGATATAGTCAGACGATCAATTCTCAAAATATGCTGAAGGAATATTACACCGGCATCAATGTGCCTAGAGACTGGGATATCAAAATCAAAAATGATAAACTGAGACAGATATATCGATTGCATGCATCATTCAGATATATCAAGGAGGCGCAGAAGATGTTACCTGCATTTCGAAAAACATTATTAGAGCCAATTTTTAAATTGCTTAACTTTGGAGTGACCTTAGAAATAGAACGAAATATACTTGGGCATATTTATTAGGAAAATAAAACTAAAAAGAATCCGAAGATTATTATGCATAAAAGTACAGTCGCAAAAGAAACATAACTCAAACACAGCGTCTGAGGGAGGGACGTTTTAGATTAGGTCAGCAATTCGGATATCCATTGGCAGGCTAATTAAACAAATGCTTGTGGGTCCTTATATCAGAACAACAGCCAAACCCACTACTCGTCCGATTATCTACGAAAGGTATTATTAAAACATAGCAAACACCGACTGCAATTTTCAGACGCTATTGGTAAAACAACAAAGCAAAAACGAATGAGGCCATTAACCGGCTCTCTCAGCTATTTGCTCTTCTTGTATTCCGTCGCAGAGATGAAATAACAACAGGTAATTCAAACATTAAAAGGTATTTAAAGTTGACCTAATTCATTATGACTTAATTAACATTGCTACAAGTCATAATATTATTCTTATCCTCGATGTCAAGCTTTCCCCATTCCGTTGGCCTTACATTTTACTATGATTAATTGGTCCAAACGCATCTTCGCATGGCTCAGTTGAAAATCCGCCACGCTAATATTTTCAGGGTAGAGCTAATATGATCAAAACCCTTCCGAAAACAGAGTACTAGAGAGAGAAATGTGGTAGTGGTGGGTTTCCTGGATACTTAGCATAAAGGCATTTATTGATTGTCCTGTGTTTCTTCATTGGTCGATTAGTTTGCTGCCTTAACAACTAAATCATTGAAAGCTAAAGGCGGGGAAGGGCGAGAACGGCCTTAGGAACATTTGATAATAAATAACATGTTTCAGATCTTTAACAATAAGTCTTATAGAATAAGAAGAAGGAAAAAAACAAAAAAAAAAAACATAACATAGATTTCAGTGTCTTCCTCCTAACCAATAAATACCCGATACAGTCTCTACAGGGTATTGCAACTCTGAATCATTGCTAGTATGGTCACTCTTTTAAAATCCAACGGAAATTGCATATCGGTTACTAAGTCCGAACTTCTTGCAGATAACCTGGTCCAAGTTCAGTTTTCATCTTCTCTCGCTCCACAGATTTCGCTGCATTTTTCCCTTGTGCATCAGAGAGAGAGACAGACAGACAGACAGACAGACACAGAGAGAGAGAGAGATTAAAGGGAAACAGGGGATTTCGGTAAAATTATGTACCATGTTTGATTTATGTACAAAATGGGATTATTAACTTTTTTGTCGATGTTTTAATTCGTCGCTAATGATTAATCACTGTCAAATCATCACAAATTTAGGGAATATAGACGCGATAGCCTCCTGTTGAAACAACCTAATACTCAAACAATATATAT